>CM033637.1:106830-204330 GCA_019453435.1 Rhinogobius similis | reverse complement strand
ATGAACTGTGAACGCAGAGCAGCACTGCAGCTTTATTATAAGGTCATTAAAGTATTGCAATACTTGTTTCAATTTGACACCAACTGTTGGGCTTACTTTTGTATTTGTATAATAATAAACACACAAAGAGGAGACATTCTAATACAAACAACATAACATCAACCTAAAAGAAACATACATTAAATAACAACAAAACACACACAAACACACACCGCTCGCCCCAGGCCCTGATGAATGGGATTGGACAATGAGCTGGAAACTTTTGTTATTTTAAAGTTTTATCCTTATCACAATTTTTAACATACAGTTTATCTTTTGTCTTACATTTTATTCAGTGGCAGACTGGCCATGAGACAACAGACGCAACAAAGGCCTCAGTAAAACTAAATAGAACATAAAATATAACATTATAGAATTACAAATGAATATCATATATTTAAACCAGCTGAAGATGTGTTAAAATGCACCGACAGGGAAATATGGTCTGATTTCTTAAATATTCTTCTGGGGAAGGTCCCCAAACCCCCTGTTTAAAGCTGTTTAGAACATGGAGCTAATGCACATCCAAATGTATGCACCGTCTGGCCACATGTGAAAAAAACCCCCAACCAAACAAAAAAAAGAACAATTCAAGAAAATTGACAGAAAAGTAATAGAAAATCACAAGGAGGGACCTGTACTTAATTTTGCCTGGGCCCCCCACATTCCTAGGTTTAGGTTTCCTAAGTTTATTTGTTGCACCACTCCTGCTCTCACATTCAAAACTCTACCATTCATTCAGCATCAACACGTCATATCGCAGCACATTTACAAACTCGTGTGTGAAGAGAAAAAGTGAGCCACAGTTGGTTGATCGACAGGAGTTGGTGCAGACTTTATAACAAAGTAGAGCATAACTCAACGCGTTAGTTTTCAGTGGCAGTAAAAGGGTAACTTAACGAGTTACCTTATCGCTGCTCAACATTGCATGGACCACAAAATCAGAATCACTTGCAGGTAACCTTGGCTTTACAGGCACCACTCCAGGCCAGGAACAGAGACAAGTGGGACTTATTCTAAGCTTTTTAAACAAATGAATGACAAAGAAGAAAAACGGCAAAACCACAAAGAATCACCTGTCAAATGTGGCCATCTCAAACTCCTGGACTCCATTTTACAGCTTGACGAGGGTCTGGTGTCCGGTGTGGCTTTATCAGATACAAAACACATCAACCATATGCAGGTGAGTCTAGTCTTAGCCTCTGATACTCACTTAGAAGAGGGCATGCGAATCCCACCACAGCTGCAGCACTTGCCTGTTGAGCTGTACAATCATTCAAATTGCAATTCCCTCCAAATTTTCCACACCTACCAGTTCATCTACAAGCTGCAGCCACTTGTCCAAACCACTGGCACTTGTAGCAGCGCAGTGGAGGCCAATGTTTTGTCTCACAGGATAACTCACATACCACAGACTTACTGTAAGTAGCACCGCTGTTCCAGATTCCTTAAACCCACGAGCCGCCTCGACTTCTACACCTTTTATATTTTGCACAATGGCAGAATCTTTAACAGCTGTTAAACTGTAAATACATTTGACCTTGACCTTGAACTGTTGATTTGTATAGCTCTTGAGATTCATACTTTCAAAATACCTAAATGTTTCCATTCAGCAACAATTTAAAGTAGAACTAAGTAACTTCAGCGACGGAGCTCCCCCTGCAGCTCTCTTGTGACACAACAGACTTGATACACTTCCATTCTGGAAAGTACGGTTGATTCACTCTGGAGGAAGTGTGACGTCATGGTGATGGTGAGATCTAATTGGTTAGCTGCATGTGCTATTTGAGCTGCCATGAAATTAACCTGGTGCACTGCTGGTTAGGAGTGTGCGGCCTGTTGCCATAGAGATTTACTCTGGCAGGAAGTGAACCAGACTCGTAGTAACACCACACCAGGTTTAACCCCAAAGTGACCTTGCTAACCCATTTAGTACAGGCCTCTGCTCTGGGAATTGCTCTATCCTGGTCTAGACCTTACTAATTTCTTGTTCTGGCAGTGTTACAATACAGACGGGTGAGTAAACTGTCCAGCACCATGGACAGCGCACCACACTCATGCACTCATGAACTGTGAACGCAGAGCAGCACTGCAGCTTTATTATAAGGTCATTAAAGTATTGCAATACTTGTTTCAATTTGATACGATGTCAGCGCTATGTGGAAGCTGCAGCAATTTGCACCAGGAGCCAGAGAGGATGATCATTGGTGAGACTAAATGTAGAGAGATGAAATAACTTATTGAGGTGTGTCAGAGTTTCATTGCAGAACTAAAAATTATGGAAGCGTGAGCTCTAATGAGAGTCTGTTTAGACTTATCAGTAACAAAGTACAAAAGTAATAGGACTGTTAAGTAAAATTTTAAGTTATCTTTACTTGTTTTAGAGTGAATACTTTTTAGTTAAGAGCAGGCATCAATACTTTCTTCTGCACTACATTTTTGAAGTGAACTTTTCATATGATTTGGGAAGTTATTTTTGCCCATGCATGATGACATTCTACGTAAAGGTTTTGACTTTAAGCTCCAGCCTTGAAACAAAAACAAAACGATGCATAAAAACGACCCAAACAATTCTAATTGCTATCATTAATCACAACATCTTGCTGACAAAATTACAAAACTTCAGTTTCTCTGTAAAATCTGCAAAGTGGGTTCAGGCATATTTAGCTGACCGCTCTCAGCATGTTAGAATCCGAACACATCAATCATCCGCTCTCAGTCTCTCCATTGGTGTGCCACAAGGTTGAGTTCTGGGTCCGTTATTATTTTCTCTGTATATTAATGACCTCCCAGCCGCTTGTCCAGATGTATCCGTTCAGATGTGCAGATGACACTGTGCTCTACATTCATGGAAAAAACATCACTCACGTAACTGAAAAACTCACACAGGCCATGGCTCATCACTGATTGGTTGCAAAATTCATGTTTACAGTTAAATACATCGAAAACTGTTGCTATGTTCTTCACCAAGTCCCAGAGCAGCTCCATCGTTGATCCTGACATCTTTGTGTCAGGTAAACGGCTTCAGGTGGTGACAGAATATAAATATCTCGGTGTTGTCCTTAATTCCAAACCCACTTTCAAGTCCCACATTAAAAAAATCTGTAACTACATCAAATTCAACCTCAGCAACTTTAAACACATCAGACACCAAACGTCCATAAGAGCAGCAAACATGTTTATGCACTCCATGATTCTCTCTCATATCACATACTGGGAAAACATGGTCCAATACGCTCATCTATGTCTCATATATAAAATCATCTCCTCCACTCAGACAGTTAATTAACATCAGGTCTCCAGAACACAACAGAACCAGAGGTGCAGTGAGAGGGGACTGTATCATCCCCCTCAGGAAAAGTCTGTTTGGTCAAACCACCTTTTCTGTCCGAGCTGCTCAACATTGGAATAATGACCCATCACCATCAGAAACATCAACACATATGCTTCTTTTAAATTTCAGTTTAAAAAAATAGCTCATAGACAATCAGACCTGTCAGCATTAACTCTTTCCCCTCTTGCTGCCCCCTGCTGGACTCTTGCCTTTTGATTGTTTTTGGTTGATTGTTGTTATTTGTTTGCCTTGTTGCTGTTTTCTTTGTTATGTGAGTGTTCAAGGTGTGTCTGCTGACAGGTCTGTCTATTGTATGATTTTAAAGTGATGCATTTTAACTTTGTAATAACAAATTTGTAATAAAAAAAACTTTTATTATGTATAGGGTGAGTTTTTAACATCTGTCCAGGGACTACAGATGAAAAATAGCCTTGTGGCTAATTCTGGCATATTTACATGTAAATGTGGATTAATATACACTGTCCCTGAAATCAATAAAAAAAAATAATAATAATAAAAAAAATTGGCCAGAAATAAGTACAAAGCTAACCCTAAGTCTAACGACGTTCATTTGTGGTATTTCTTTTTGTATGAATGATATGGAAAAGCATTGCTGGTTCTGGTTCCATCAGGGACAGATTACAGCTGCTGTTTCTTGTACCTCCAGGCGGCGGCGGAAACGTACTGACCGAACCGACAACAAAACGCCAAAGAAGACGCAAGCGCAGTGCCACAGCTCAATGATGCGATAAAGTGAACTAGAGAGACATGGTTACTGTGGTTGTGTCAATTGGCTCGGCCATCTTGTGATTGTAATTCTAACAGGCAGGAGCGAAAAAACGGCCAAAGACATTCATTGATGAAATATTAATTGATGAAAAACCAAGGTATGTGTCCATGAAAATCCCCTTTTTTCTAATGAAAATTCAGAGGCGCACAGAGGCAGAGCAGCTAGAGCTTCTGCCTCCCAGTAAGGAGTTTGTGGGTTTGAATCCCGGACCACCCCAACATCACACGATCTCTCTGGGTGGAGTCTGCATGTCCTCCCTGTGTTACCGTGGGTTCTCTCCGGGTTCTCCGGCTCCTCCCACCGTCCAAAGTGATGACATGACATGGTTAATTGGAAACTCTAAATTGCCCCTAGTGTATGAATGTGAGAGTGAATGGTTGTCTCTCTCTCTCTCTCTCTCTCTCTCTGTGTCAGCTGTGACGAGTTGGCCACTGTCCAGGGTGTACCCCGCCTAAGGCCCAAAGTCACTGGGACAGGCTCCAGTCACCTGCGGCCCCGGGAACGGGAATAAGCGGTAGAAAATGAATGAATAAAAATTCACTCTAATGGGGTTTTTAAGTGATGATGTTCTCACTCTTACATTAGGATTCAGCTCTATTACAACAGGCTTGTTTGAGATGAACTAGCCTCATTTGGATGTTCAGTGATGATCAACGAGAGCTGGAAGTGTCCAATGAGGGCAGCCTGGTGCACATCTCTAGGGTTAATTTGGAAACTCCAATGTTGACCGACACCGATCGTATCTGCGCAGGCATAATATAATATAAAACATAAAACTGCACAGAAATAATCAGGGAATCTGGTCTAATTTTTTAATACAAAAAATATCAGATTAAGTTAACAGTTGTCTGTTGTGTCTTGAATTCATCAGGAGGACACACTCCCTGTTAGTGGAACTCTGGACCTTTGGAACTGTCCCACGTCACATGATTGACTTCCATCGGGGTTGGTTGAATCATTTTGTATCTACATGTTACAGTGAGTGTTAACTTTTGTGTATTGCCAAGCAGAACTCGAATAGGTTCAAAATCACACACACATTAAATTAATAATTCGTGCAGCATTCCTTCATGATTTACCCTGAATCACCATTATTTAAGTGTCACCATACAGCATCTCATATCATTTGTGTATTGCCAAAAAGTTTGTATTGCAGTAGCCAATTAATATTTTGGATACAGCCCTGCCAACAAACCAATCACTGATTAGCTTTTTTACATAATTTGCATAACATTTTAAAGCGAGGAAATTGCTCTGTTCTTTTCTATAATTTCATTTGTTGTTGTATGGCACAAAAGCTAAAAATAAAGATTAAATATTAGGGCTGTTATTTTAGCTGTATATACAGACTAGACCCATTATGGCCACAGGTTAAGGTTATGTATATATATTTCAAGCAGAATTACATTTCGTTTGGATCTCACTGGGCGCCAGTTCCTCGTTTGGAAAAGTGCTCTTTCTCTAATCCAAAGGTCAGTGGATCAAATCCCACTCTCCTTGGGCATCAGTTTATCGGGCAAGACACTTAAAGGAGACATCGAAAGCATTCGACTATTAAACTACAAATGTAGATAAAAATGTCTTCATTGTAAACTGTAATGTTGATCTAAATGGCTTAGTAATAGAAACAAAGTAATAGAAACAGATCCACTAACTTCCTGTTCAAAACTGCAATACTGATAAGATGCACCTCTTAATAGTGGCATTTCACAACAAGCAAGTCTTTGCATGCTTTTATTATTGAAAAATATCTACATGAAAAATGTCTACATGACATTTTAGAACTCTACTTGAAGTGTCTACTTGGAGTCTTAATTTTTCAGATAATCACAACTAAGTACAGGGTGTGAATAGGGGGTCGATGAAACAGGCATTTTCTGAGCACTGGACCCTCAGTTGCACACAGGAATCAATCCAAATAAAATTTTGAGTGGGCTATTTATGAGGAAACACTGTTGTAAAAAGGTTAAACTCATTCAAATTAATTTTGCATAATTTGTCCCCTTTTACATGACTCAACCCTGTGTCAGCGGTTCCTGGTGTAAAGTATAAAATTTGAATGCCTTTATGGTAAAACAGCGCTGATTAAATGTGACCATGTGAACATGTTACCATTGGAAACTCAAAGTAGTTTAACAAATTGGGTCGAATTTTCCAGTCAAAACATGGCCGCTTGTACCGGTTGGGCTACAGACTACAATAGGTTACCAGGGCAATGTCCCTCTAGTTTTCACGACACCTACAGCTAATGCTAAGCTAACCACTTCCAGCCCGTCCCTCCGCAGTGCCACTGTCAGCATGTCTCCCGCACGTCCACAGCTCTGCGCGGACTGTGTCATTTGAAACATGCTATGATTTAAACATGGACCGATTAAAAGCGCGCAGCTAGTGAGCTACTTTCACCACCGACAACGGAACTGCACCGGGAGCCGCTGCCGATTGCCTGCGAAGCTAGCTAGCTAGCTGACGTTAGCCAGCAGTGAACATGGCGATTGTGTCTGGCTCGTGCGGCAGAGTGAACGGCGCCGCAAACGGGCCGTCTCTCCCGGGCACAGGCTCCTCGGCCTCCGGGGTGCACTCGCAGCCGATGGTGGTGGTGTGGGAGTGGCAGGACGACCAGGGCTTCTGGCGACCCTACAGCGGTCAGGTCAGCGCGTACATAGAGCGCTGCCTCTCTCCTCCTCGGGGTCAGAGGATATCTGGAGCCGGCCTCACGAACATCTGCCTGGGACACTCCGACCCGAGCCTGGCGCAGTATCTCATTGACGTCCCGGGCTTGAAACAGTTTCGACAAGACACAGGTAAAAGTATTCATTTTTAGTTTGTTTGGCTGGGCCGGGATTCATCCAAGCAGGCCCAAATAATCAGTTTATCATTCCTATTGGTTCGTGGAAAGCCGTACGATTTTTAAAGGAGTCATATTGTGCTTTTTCACGTGGTTAGTACTGATCCAGATCATTAGTAAATCATCATTTTGTTTATTTTGTTCATCGTAAACCGCAATATTGACTGAAAACGAAAGTAAGAGAGACCGGTTTAGTGGCATGTTCAGAAGTGCGGAACTGCAAACAGGCGTTTCAGTGTAATAAACAGCGAAATGTCATGTATATTGTTTTTTTTTTTTTCCCAAGTGGCTGTATGGGTCTGAATTGGAGCCTCAGTTGTAGAACAATACAGGATTAACTCAAAAAATACAGGAATCAATCAGAATCCAACTTTGAGTAAAATATATAACATAGTAATAATGTTAAAGGGCACATGTCATACTCTACAGCAGGTTATGCAGAGTTAGTGAAAAATGAAATGTCTTGTAGTGATGGTTAATATCTTTCATTTCTGCATTATTATTATTATTTAATCATGCTTCCTATATTCTAGTTTGAAGGTTTGAATATTATATTCCAATATTGTTTTTGTTCCAGGAAAGACGCGTTCTGTCCGCCGCTCCCTGTTTGCTCAGTCGTCAGGCCTGGGCAGTGGCGTCTACTGGGAATGGGCCAACGATGAGGGCACTTGGACTCCGTATGAGACCCGAACCTCCATCTTGCTGGAGCACAGCTACCAGGCCCGCCAGGGCACTGCAGACCTGGGCTCTCATGGGTACAACTATATAGTGGACCTCACCTCCCTCACCCAGGTCAACAAGTCCTCTGGGTTCAGAAGGCAAGTGCGGCGCCAGTGTAACCTCCCATATCCACTGGCCCCCTCTGGGCTCTCGTCAGGGGCCAACTCTGGGCTCTCGTCAGGGGCCAACCCTGGTCTCTCGTCCGGTCTCTCGTCCGGTCTCTCGTCCGGTCTCTCGTCCGGTCTCTCGTCCGGTCTCTCGTCCGGTCTCTCGTCCGGTCTCTCGTCCGGACTCTCGTCTGGTCTCTCGTCTGGTCTCTCCTCTGGACTCTCGTCTGGGCCCCCCTCTAGACTCTCGTCTGTGGCCCCCTCCTCTGGACTCTTGTCTGGGGCCTCTGGACTCTCGTCTGGACTCTCGGGGGCTCCTGGACTCGCCTCTGGATCACCGTCTGTTGTGTCCTCTGGACCTGTTGGTCTACTCGCAGGGGCCCCTGGAAACCCTTCATCCCTGGCCTGTTCCTGTCAGCAGTGTCTGAGTCATAGCAGCACGGGGCCCATGTCCAGTCGCTCACGTCACTCCTTCTCCTCAGGCAACCTGACCCGGCCCAGTCTGCAGAGCAGTGGAAGGGCCACAGCGGCTCACCCCACCTCAGTGTACTCGCCGTACCCCAGGAGACCTCTGTCTGTGGGCAGTGTGTCCTGGGGAAGCCCTTGGCTTCCACCCACTACTGCTGGTCATCCCTCTTTACCTCATCCACCCGGCTCGTCCAATGGGATGAGGTCAGTCCAACTGCTTTCATTATTAACTTTGTGAAAAGTGCTAGATTTAACAAATGTTATGTTGAGAGTCACACAGACCTTTGAAGGGTTTACATGGTGCTGAGCATTTGTCCTTCTCTCCACAGTATCCCTTCAGTGTCAGTGCATCTGAACGGCTCCACCAGTGTGAGCTCTGCCTTGGCAGGTAAATTCTTTCACGTTCTTGCAGTTACTGATGTGTGACTTGGCTGTTCCAGAGTAATGATGCAGTAACCAGTAGCACTTGTGCTTTGCACGTGGGAGAAGTGAATGGTTTGTTTACACAGGTTAGGCTGCTCTTTGGCTGAAGACTCGGGGTAGGGCTGGGAGAGTGACGAAGGGTCAACATTAGTTTACTATTTTAGTCCCTCGCCTCATGCAGCGCCTCAGACAATACAGTTCAAAACAGGGATTTTCTCACAGAAAAGAAAAATGGAGCTGAAATCTGAAATATCACCTATAAGAGGTAAAGGGAATGGAGTGAGGCAACAAGTAATAAATATTAGGGGAAGACTGAATAACCCTGGACCCTGGTATAGAACTTGTTTTAGTTTGATCTGTCCTGCAGTGTGACACTCCTCTGTAGCAAAACACCAAAATCATTTAAAAAATAAATCAGTTCTACAACAAGCATCAGGACAGCTTTTCTCTAACATTACATCATTTTGTGTGTAACTCTTTGCCATGTTCAAAAAAACCATAAAATAATATTCCCTAATAGTGATATGTCCATAGTGGGACAGTTACATAATTATTAAACAAGTTAGTTTTTAAAAATAATTTAGGATTGTGATCTTTTTAAGGATATAACGTTGTCACAACTACAGGACGTCAAACTGTTCATGTTCAAAGTTGTTCATAAAGTTAGATTTTACAAAAATAAGTATAAAATTATGATTGTTTATTTTGGCCTGGTTCTTAAACCCTGAAGCCCCGAGTTTGTCCTGGAGCATGAATGACAGATGAGCTGAAGTGTAACACGGCTGGACGTTTTAGTTTGTTTGTTAAAATACAATAAAATGAAACACGACAATACTGTTGAGTTTGATTTGGAGGAAGTGTTCGTTTGTATATTTGACAAAAATGTTACTATGTTACTGGTTAAAGCTCTTAGTGCCACAGCTGAGGGGATCAGGCTTTGCTCAGTGAATCGTTTAAGAACAGGAACACAACATGGACTCCTGTGAGTGTCTGGATTGTTGACAGTCGTAATGTGCTAATCAAATGCGAGTGTTGTAGAAGAAGACTTATGATGCCCTTTTCTAATAATGGCTGCAGCTCACAGACGCAAGTAGCAGATTATTATTATTTTTTTGGTTAATGGAAAGGTCCACAGCCCATTCTGTCAGTACAAGCAATGTTTAAAGCCGGAAGAGATTTGACTGTTGTTTGTGTTAAATGTCAGTGATTAAAAGTTTGTATTGTTTATGTTTAGGAACTTAATATTGAAAGACAAACGTATTTGTCTTTAGTTAGACAAAGTTAATTTTAATCACAAATCATGATCATATCAATATGAGTTCAAATTTGTGATGACTTTGTGATATTTTTCATTGTTTCATTGTTGCCAAATCCTACTCAAAGTACAACTTGGAGTGATGTGGGGAACACACTAAAAGGGTCTCATTAGAAGTTTGTATCTATTTGCATGACAGCAAACTGAGAATATATGTATCCGTATACATTACATATATGTAATTGTAAGCAGCAAAGTAATCTATACATTTTATGAGTAAAGATAAACGCTAACTGGAATCTGAATTTTTAGTTTCAAAGTCATTTGGACAATGTTTGTCAGATACTTTCAAGTACTTTATAAGCCAAACCTTTAATGCTCTCAGTGATGAATGAGGAGCTGAACGGTCTCCCTCGGGAGAAGCAAAGGCCTAATATCAGGTTTAATTGAATGATTATTGTGAAGAAATATCACAATTTTAGAGTTCATCACAATTATTCACAATAAAGGACTTCTCTCTTGTTTGGTCATGTCACAGGGTGGCTCACTGTCATTCACATACACCATTCCTTTTGCAAAGTTTGTGTAGCGGTGGTTTCAGCGCAAAATGGATACTTACCTATAAAAAACATATATAGGATTGTGTTTTAGTGATAAGCTCATGTTGATCTTTGGCTCAATAATAACTGACCAGATGAGCTGCATAAGGCCCTGTTTTACTGTGATCGAGGCTCAATCTGCCTCATGTTTAAAGTGAGTTGTGTAACCCTGAGCCAGCATACGAGTCATAAGCACGTTCAAGAATATGGATATTGAATTTTAGGCGAGTGCGCTTGGTTTGTGTGCTGGCAAAGTGTTCCACTCAGTGCTTTATTGGAAAGCCTCAGCACCTGAAAGTACAGGTCCAGGTAACGCCTCATTTGCACTCAATATGAGGCAAGTTAGTTCAGACAGTCACACCGAGCGGCGGCGCAGGTGAAACACCACAGCGCAGCTTCACCTGGGCTCACACCGAGCGGCGGCGCAGGTGAAACACCACAGCGCAGCTTCACCTGGGCTCACACCGAGCGGCGGCGCAGGTGAAACACCACAGCGCAGCTTCACCTGGGCTCACACCGGCGGTGGCGCAGGTGAAACACCACAGCGCAGCTTCACCTGGGCTCACACCGAGCGGCGGCGCAGGTGAAACACCACAGCGCAGCTTCACCTGGGCTCACACCGAGCGGCGGCGCAGGTGAAACACCACAGCGCAGCTTCACCTGGGCTCACACCGAGCGGCGGCGCAGGTGAAACACCACAGCGCAGCTTCACCTGGGCTCACACCGAGCGGCGGCGCAGGTGAAACACCACAGCGCAGCTTCACGTGGGCTCACACCGAGCGGCGGCGCAGGTGAAACACCACAGCGCAGCTTCACGTGGGCTCACACCGAGCGGCGGCGCAGGTGAAACACCACAGCGCAGCTTCACCTGGGCTCACACCGAGCGGCGGCGCAGGTGAAACACCACAGCGCAGCTTCACATGGGCTCACACCGAGCGGCGGCGCAGGTGAAACACCACAGCGCAGCTTCACCTGGGCTCACACCGAGCGGCGGCGCAGGTGAAACACCACAGCGCAGCTTCACGTGGGCTCACACCGAGCGGCGGCGCAGGTGAAACACCACAGCGCAGCTTCACCTGGGCTCACACCGAGCGGCGGCGCAGGTGAAACACCACAGCGCAGCTTCACCTGGGCTCACACAGCGCGGCGGCGCAGGTGAAACACCACAGCGCAGCTTCACCTGGGCTCACACCGAGCGGCGGCGCAGGTGAAACACCACAGCGCAGCTTCACCTGGGCTCACACCGGCGCGGCGCAGGTGAAACACCACAGCGCAGCTTCACCTGGGCTCACACCGAGCGGCGGCGCAGGTGAAACACCACAGCGCAGCTTCACCTGGGCTCACACCGAGCGGCGGCGCAGGTGAAACACCACAGCGCAGCTTCACCTGGGCTCACACCGAGCGGCGGCGCAGGTGAAACACCACAGCGCAGCTTCACGTGGGCTCACACCGAGCGGCGGCGCAGGTGAAACACCACAGCGCAGCTTCACGTGGGCTCACACCGAGCGGCGGCGCAGGTGAAACACCACAGCGCAGCTTCACGTGGGCTCACACCGAGCGGCGGCGCAGGTGAAACACCACAGCGCAGCTTCACGTGGGCTCACACCGAGCGGCGGCGCAGGTGAAACACCACAGCGCAGCTTCACGTGGGCTCACACCGAGCGGCGGCGCAGGTGAAACACCACAGCGCAGCTTCACCTGGGCTCACACCGAGCGGCGGCGCAGGTGAAACACCACAGCGCAGCTTCACGTGGGCTCACACCGAGCGGCGGTGCAGGTGAAACACCACAGCGCAGCTTCACCTGGGCTCACACCGAGCGGCGGTGCAGGTGAAACACCACAGCGCAGCTTCACGTGGGCTCACCGAGCGGCGGTGCAGGTGAAACACCACAGCGCAGCTTCACGTGGGCTCACCGAGCGGCGGTGCAGGTGAAACACCACAGCGCAGCTTCACCTGGGCTCACACCGAGCGGCGGCGCAGGTGAAACACCACAGCGCAGCTTCACGTGGGCTCATGCAGAAACAGAGAAGTGCTGCAGTGTTTGGGAAAAGAACCTCCTGGTGGATTCTTTTTGCAGACCTGCAGCTCCCCTGCACGTGTGTGGGTCATGATCCCAACCATTCACATTCATACCAGGCAATGTGTGTCTTGCCTAAGGACACAACAACAGCTTGCACTGGAGTCCGGGCTGCTCCACTGACAGAGCTGACACATGAAATGAAAGAAACATTTTAGATTTAAGCCCAGATTTCCACTTTGGAAAGTCAAACGTTATGGCCTTTTATGAGTTTGACCTACTGCTGACAGCATTTGAATACAGTAATTACAATGTATTTGCCCACTGCAAGGCTTTCGGTAGCTTATTTAAAAAAAAAAAAAAAAAAGATCATTTTGGGTGTTGAAGTGAGATTCGTGCACCTGTCGGTTTGGAGGGCTTGTATCGGCTGTGAGTGTTCTAAGAATTGTCATTGTAACATTTTTCATTCTGTTGATTTGTCCTTTTTGCACACCACCGCTCGCTCTCACCACACCTGCCCCCTCCTGCCCCTCCCTCTCCATCACACCCGCTCCAGGCATGGCCTCCATTTTGATGTCGGCGGTGGGCCTCGGCGTGCACTTCCACAGTGCGGCCCTACCTCAGCAGCCTCTGCAGCCTCCACCCGTGCTCCAGCCTCCAGCTCCCTTCTCTGTGCCAGTACCTGCCCCACCCCCAGGCCCAGCCCCAGGCCCAGGCCCAGGCCCAGGCAGCAGGCCCAGCCAGCCTCACAGCAGCAGTACAGTTAGAAGTACAAAGAGGCAGCTGAGGAGAGGTAGCCACCCCTGCCCTGCCTCTCGCCCTCACCCCATGCTCCATTGTCCAGCAGTCACTGTCTGAGTGCGCTTTTTCTTGTCAAAGTTGGGAGATTTGTTTGTAAATGCGTGATAAACGAGGATTCCAAAAAGCATTTACATATTCAGAATTGAAAGAGTCAATGGTATTTAAGGGTGATTCTCATAATTAGGGGTCCTTTTCATGTTCGCTGAGTGCATTTATAAATTGTACAATTATTACTTCAAAGCAATGATTTTACATTGAACTGTCATTGCCTTTTTTAACATTAGGTGACCCGATGGCAAAAACCATAAACAGCATTTGTCTTCAAGTTTGACTTAATTTAAAAGACCCAAAAAACATTTTCAGTGGAGAAAAGTGGTCAGGTTTAACCCAGGTCGTATATAAATAAAAGTATGATTGTGAGTATTCTGTCTCGGTACCAAAAAACAATACATCCACTGCCAAAATAACTAAATCTTTTAAATAACTGTGGCATCATGAGTGTGGTCTGAGAACACGTCAAATGCCTGTTAATGTTTGAGAAAATCGTAATTCAAACACTTAAAACATGAATGATTAAAAACAAATATTTAGTTGTGCAGGAGCGGTTATTATTTCCAGTTAGAAATGCATGTTTTGTTTAATAGTCCTGCTGAAAGTCACCTACTTGAATATTTCAAATTCCTCAAGTGGATTTACACTAGATTTGATATAACACAGATTCTAAGGAGCAGCTAAGAATAACTTTGGAAGCAAATGTTGATGATTGTAAGTCATTTGAAGTGTTGTTACCTTTTTTCTGGGAAGCAGACATTTGACTCCCAAATGTAGTTTTTTCTGTCCTGCCGTCCCAGAGTCAGCCGCTCCAGACCTGCTGTTAGACACACGGGCCCCTGTAATGTGAGGGGCCCCATCTGATTTGTTCACAATTGACAGAGTTGAGCAGCCAGTCGCTATTCAATAAGGAGTTTGTTTAACCGTGTGTGTTTTCTGTGTCAGTAAGCTTGTGCATTCAGAGAACCATCTTCACTGACACCGCACATTTCTGCTCCCCATTTGGTTCCATAATCAAAAACTCTGTCCTCCAACTTTGTTAAGCATGTTAATATGATTTAAATCAGTTTTTATTTTGACTTTATGTTTCATCTGGACACACAGACTGAACTGTCCACGGGTCTCTCTGAGTAAAGCCTAACCCCTGACATGTGTCCTGCTTTCAGCCTGTGCTCAGAGGCCTGAGGAGGTGATCCAGCGCTACATGGAGGCGGTGGTTGGAGTGCCGGACGAAGTATGAGAATGATTCTAATGCAAAAATCAAATCTGAACCTGGATTAAGACTGTGTTCTTTTCAGGACTGTATAATCTGCATGGACCAGCTCTCCAATCCTTCCACTTATGAAATTCCAGCCAAAGAGGACAGATGCCCGGTAATTGAACCTGGCACAGTGGGCAAGTTCATCAAGTGTGGCCACACGCTGCACATGCTCTGCATGCTCGCCATGTACAACAACGGCACCAAGGTACCAAGGCAGCACACACTCAAGTCATCGAAACACACACCTTACATTGTTTTTAAGAGTAGTATTCAAATATAGGGACAGTTCTGCGGGTGACCAGCAGCCGTGACACGTCATGTTTTGTGTTTCAGGACGGCAGCCTGCAATGTCCCTCTTGTAAGACAATCTACGGAGAGAAGACGGGCACCCAGCCTAAGGGCAAGATGGAGATTTACAGCATCTCACAGTCCCTGCCAGGCCACCCCGACTGTGGAACCATCCAGATCATCTACAGCATCCCTCCAGGCATCCAGGTGCAGCCGCTACACATGTCATTCCAAATCAACTTTTAACAACGTTCAACCTTGTTAAAACATTGTTGCCGTCGTGTATTTAAGTGTGTTTGAGTAACTCTGTTCTACCCTCTGTCCCCGCCCAGTTTACTAAATTAACTTGCATTTATTTTTAAAAGAAATATAGACTCCAGGTCGAACATGTAAGGTTCAGGATTGTTGTTTTTTTTAACCAATGAATTGTAGTGAATGAAAATTCGCTGCTTGCTACGACACAAAAGAGGGGCTTTATCAGTTCTGCGTTTTTTTAACAGGACGTCAGTTGCCCTGTTTGGACGTAATTCGTTTGAACTCCGGAGTCTGTAAAATGGAAATGATCCCACGATGTCTGTGTTTTATTGTGATCGGGATAAGAAATGTCAGCAATCCACTTGTATTTACAGACTTTATTGCAGAAATGGAAACTTTTCATCTATTTTCAATTAGGGTTAATTGTTTCCTGTGCTGTAGCATGAGAGACTTCATTATTTCTATCACGTTTGTTGCGTTCAGACAGACACCCAGGCGATCAGATTTGTTCTCTTATAATCCATTCACGCCGACAGAGCCTCCATGCAGCTCAGTCCTCGGTTGCTGTGACGACGGGTTTGTACTTCCAGGGTCACCTCTTTACTGCAGTTTGTTTTGTGTTTTTTACTTTGTAATTGTAGACAAAATATTAACAGTTTTGCAGTTTATGATGAACAAAATGTAAAATAATGATCTAGATTTGTTCACTGCTGGAAAGTCCCTAAGTACATGAGTTACAGTAATGTACTGAAGTAAACATTTTAGGTTTCTGTACTTTGCTCAAGTACATTTGGATACTTTTTATTGGGCTACATTTGGGAGCAGTATCTGTACTTTCTCCACTATTTTATTTAGATTGGATTGAAAAGTAAAGTACATTTCTTTATGGTTTGAGACGCCTGAGATGGCTGAGGGATTCCGTTTTTTTGCGTGTTCACGGTGACTTCCGACTAAGTGCTTTTATTGAACAAAAACTTAGCACAATCTTTATTTTATTCATGATCCTTTATTTAACCAGGTAAAAGCCTCTTCATCAAGCAGACTACATGTAATGCTTTAACAGAATCTGTGTGAAATACTTTTGCCTATTACTCTTAAAGTACACAGTATACTCTTTAAATACTAAACTGTACTTGGGTAATGTTCTTGCTCCTGAATCTTTTCTTTTTCTTGAGTAACAATCTTATTTCTTATCATATTCTAACAATGTTCCATCATCAAAAACATACCTGGAGTTAGATTTAACTGCATTCACACTGTTTTGAGGAACGTTAGCTTAGCCTTTAAACATGATCACTGCTGCTGCGAGGCTGATCGTAGCACCATCTACTGGCAGCACACACTCAGCACACAGCAGAGAAACTAGTTCAGTCAGGTTTTTTTTTGTTTTTTTTAAACATGAGATGGGAAATGTAAGGCACTCAAGAGCATGTTTAAAGGCTAATACCGGTACGAAAATGCGTCGTATTTTTCCTTTAAAAGAACTCCTGGACCACATGACTCTCTTTGTTGTGGGTGCCATTACGACAGGGAAGAAACAGCAGAAATGAACTGCAACCTGCTGGATAGTTTCTGTTTGAAGTTCATCTGTGTCTTTAAATGAAGCCATAAATAACAAAACACCTTCAAAACCAATCACATTAAACATAAGTGACCTTTTTGTGTGAGGGGGGTGCTTTTAAAGAGAATCAGTTGTGGAGATTGTGCCTCAAATCTGCAAAATCTGGGCACTTTCCACCTTCTAATATCAAAAGTGTCCCATATTTGTGAGAAATACACTTTATGATAAAACCTTGCACATATAACGTTTACTGATGTTGATATAAATAAATTGATGTGATCTTGATAAAACAGTGAAAACATGTGTTCTCTGCTGTACATGACAGAGGCTGATTCACTCATGTTAATGAAACCCCCGAAGAGCATTGGTTTAACTTTAGTTTGTTTGCATGATGAGCAAACTAAATCATTTTTTTTAAGGCATTTGCAATCGTTTCACTTCAAACTACTTTTTCTCTCACTTAATTTACAAATCAATTATTAATACAATTTCCAATTCAAAATCTAAATGAAAAATGAAACTAATCTTTCCCCCAATGAAACCCAAACTAATGCAGAAATACAGCCTTAATGAAAGGCTTACCTCATTAGTCCAGTTTAATTGCATAAATGCACTTCCCTCTTCGATCTGGAGCTTTGTCAGTTGATAAAATGTTCGGACTTTCCTCTGCCCTTGATAATATGTCAATCCTGGTGCACAAAAATGATCCACAATCTTTGAAACTTCAGTAAGGTTTGTTGCTGATGCTGTTGGTGTGATGTATGTGAGTCCCGGTGGTGCATGTTGGGATAGCGTGACAACAACCGCAAGAGCTCTATACAAGAGCTCTGCCAGTGATAATAAAGTGTGTGTGTCCAGGGTCCAGAGCATCCAAACCCAGGACAAGCGTTCACCTGCCGGGGCTTTCCACGATTCTGCTTTCTCCCAGACAACGCCAAAGGGCGCAAGGTAATCTGCAGTGGCACAGAGAAGTGACCGCAGTTGTATGGCCTTCAGACGTTCCATAGCTTTGCTTTTCCTCCCGTGTGTCAGGTGTTGGAGCTGCTGAAGGTGGCCTGGATGAGGCGTCTGATCTTCACTGTGGGGACGTCCAGCACCACGGGAGAGCCCGATACTGTCGTGTGGAACGGCATCCACCACAAAACTGAGATGATGTCCAACCTGTCCGGACACGGTTATCCCGACCCCAACTACCTGGACAACGTCCTGTCAGAGCTGGCCTCGCAGGGAATCACAGAGGACTGTCTCAGGCCACACAGCTGAACCTCCGGAGCGCTCTCTGGATCCAACACTTGAAGAAGCACTTTAGGTTTACAATTATTTAGATGAATAACTCTGGCAATTGTCTGAATCTGCTTGTATGTGACTCGTATGTTAAGACATTTGCATTCAACAGATGACCAGGATTCACTCATGAAGAGCAACTTTGTGTCCTTATTAGGGCGTCACCATTTATTGGAATAATTGTGACTAAATGACTATTAAAATAATCAGTTTTAATAATTGTTAATCATTATCTATACAGACTCTAAAATAGATGCCAAAAGACACTGTATAACACAGACATTATAAAAGCTAAATGGCAAAAAAATGTATGATTTTTATGAATAACAGACCCTTTAAAATGCTCTGTCATCAGAATCTTCAAAATTCCAGAATGGAGGCAAAATGAAGTCGACCATAATACACTTCAAATAATTAACTGTCATCATATATAACTGTTAATATTTGTAGGGTTTTTTTGTTTTGTTTTTTTTTAAGTAAAAAATACTATTTTCTGGCATCCAAGTTGTATTTTAGTGTAACAAACTGCAGCCTCTGTGGTAAATGTATGTAATAAATCTGTAAATGAAATGAAAACTATTGTGGAGTCAAGTATTTGTCTGGCAGAACCTAAAAAACAAGATTTTGCTCAGTCTGAATACCATATAACCAAATGCCTATTAAATGTACAAATAATGTAAATGCATCACTCACATCATGTAATAATCAATAATCCTAGCAGGGGTTTTCATTTGCCAAAAAAACATTCATTTTTCAAATTTAGCAATATTCTGCAGCTAATCCCAATCTCCAAATGTAAGCACACCATGATCCACTTCACTTTTACCTCCATTCCAGAGTTTAGAATATGTGTAACTACGTCTAACTAGAAGTCGTGTATTTTTTCCTTTTCCTGGGTAAAAATGTACAACCACAATCATTGTTGATTAGATAAACAGCAAAAAAGGCCTTTCAGTGAGCTTATAAAAGGCTGGTTAGTGTCAGCCTCGTCCTTGTGATGGGCCCTGCACTGGTGAGGAGCTTAGTATTTCAGATCCTACAATTCTGATCACTTGAGTGTAAATCCAGGGCTCCTCTTGGTCAGACCTGGGAGCAGCAGAGCTCTGTTCTCTTGTCTTAGGCAGCTGGATGTTGTTTTTGTGAGACTCTGGCATCCTCTTCCTCTGTCTCTTTGTCCTCTTTTGTCGTGTTATTGATGTGTGATGGTGAAACCTCCGCCGTTCTCTGTAGAATGCTGGGATATGCAGCGAACGAAGGCGATACCACACAAGGCTACAGCAGTGACCCCGCCCACATGAGTCAAAAGTACTGAAACATATGGAGTAAACGGGTCCTTTTACATACTTACTGTCTTTAATTTTAAAGGGCCTGTACCTCATGCCAGAGGAACATTGAACCTTAAACCCTGCACACATATTCCTTCCTTCCTGCGATTCTTGGGTAATACATTCCAGTTCACACTCTTTATCAGTTGGTGGTGGTAATGCTGTTTGCCAACCACCAATAAAAATCCATGAGAAGAGGAAGGCGGGACACTACAGGTGAATGGGAAAAATCTTCAATTTAAAGATATCAGCTGTAAACTGTAGTTTACACACATAAATGTTAGAAATACACGTCATGTTTTCATGTAGAAACAAATACACATATGTGGGAAATATAAATGTGAAAAATGGACAGAACCAGGTTGAAATTGCTTGGTTCATTTTTTACACATATTGGTTACAAAAAAGTAAGTAATTAAAACTAAATAAGACGTCCAAAATCCTAGACTGGACTGAAAATTGCCCTAAAAATTTTGCCTCTTTTTTTTTTTTTTTTTTTTTTTTTTTTACTTAAAATGTCCATAAATCAGTTTTAGAATTAGATATCAAAAGATGGGGGGTGCACGGTGGCAGAGCGGCTAGAGCTTCTGCCTCTCAATACGGAGATCGTGGGTTCGAATCCCAGACCACCCCAACATCGTGGTTTCGAATTCTGAACCACACTAACATCACACGATCTCTCTGGGTGGAGTCTGCATGTCCTCCCCGTGTTACCGTGGGTTCTCTCCAGGTTCTCCAGCTCCTCCCACCGTCCAAAGACATGACTGTGTAGGTTAATTGACAACTCTAAATTGTCCCTAGTGAATGAATGTGAGAGTGAATGGTTGTCCGTCCTTGTCTCTGTCTCTCTGTGTCAGCCCTGCGACGAGTTGGCCACTGTCCAGGGTGTACCCCGCCTAAGGCCCAAAGTCACTGGGATAGGCTCCAGTCACCCGCGACCCCAAACGGGAATAAGCGGTAGAAAATGAATGAATGATATCAAAAGATCCTTCTGTTTTGTCAAATCTTGTTGAGTCCAGACTGTACAGTTTGGCGTGTGTGGGAGAAAAATGCATTTTAAGAAAACGGCCTTTGAAGTGACAATGTCCCAGAGAAATCTATGGATTTAATGGAAGAATAAAACATTTTTAAGAGCAGATTGGACAAGTTTGTTGTTTCCTAATGAAAGCTGATATGTTGAGAACAAACTGACCAAAAAACTAAAAAAACACCAAAAAAAAAAAAGGTTTTGCCTGAAGTGTCTCGCCTCAATAGTTCCTCTCAGAATGGATTTATTTGTCACTGATCAAAATTCACAAACATAAGAACTTGCTTCGGCGTAAGGTGCAACATAAAACAATGAATAAAAAATAAAATATATAAAGAGGCATGCATAAGACTAAGAATAAAATAGAATAGAACAGAATAGACTGAGACAGGTACAGCTGGGGGGACAGTGGTGCTGTCAGTGCAAATAGATTCTTTGCTTACAATGAGCCTTTGTGGTACTTTTGAAACTGCACCATGACAGAGAATCAAGTCTCTGGGATAGTGTTGAGTATTTATTTTCCCATGACTCATAGTGAACAATGTAGCTGATTGGACGAAAAGAGGTGACCCTGGCAAATGGCTCTGTTTACAATAGGCACAGGTTATATATTACAGACACAATGCTTTCACCAAACAAAGCATGAAGTATGAAGAAATGATCTTAATGAGTGTAAATTCAAAATCAGGCACAGGCCCTTTAAGATAAGAGGACCTTCATTTGTCCCACTGTGAGCAAATTCTAATGTTGCAACCCATAATTCAAGAACAGCAGAAGAACAATATTACTATTCAGCTTAGAATGAAATACACTTAAAGTGCCTTAAAGTGACAACTTCAAGCACTTATTTTACTAAAACACAGATACCACATGTAACCGGGAGAGGTAAGGCCCCCCCTTTTAAACCCAACAGGACAGACCTGGTATGAACGAAGACCAAAGCAGAAAGTGCCAAAATATAGAATTTTATTTACGGTTTAAAAAAGTTTTATTTGTTGTTATTTTAAAAAACACGTATCCCAAACCCAGACACTAACCCCCCTTTTAGTAGCAGCATTGAGAACTAACACCCAAAAATAATTAACTAATTCAAATATAAACCAAACGTTAAATACAAACCAAACCCAAAACAAAATAGTTAATTCCCAAACACTGCTGTCTAAAGTGCAGTGCACAGGCTCAGGCTGTTGGAGCTAAAGCGCTAGTGCTACGTGCTATGAGTTGGAAAATGCTAATAGTGCAAGGTGCAATAAAGTGCAGTTTGTGCTAAGTTGGATAAATAGAGGACACGAACTACACTCAAATTACAAACACTGTGGTTTCACTATTGCTAACGCGTAAATGAACACTACAAAAAAATCGAGGCATGCTAGCTTCAACAAACAGGGTGAGACAATTAAGCAGCAGAGGCGGACTTCATTCAAACGCTAACCAGCACGACGGGCTCAGGGTGCAATCGGAGGAGCCTACGTACGAAGGCGTATTAGGGCCACTTGATGAAAGAAAAAAAAAAAAGAAAAGCTAATTTTCGAGTTTAAACACAAAAATCTGCCACAAAAAATAGCAAATTTGCTAGAAAAAAAACACGCAAATTTTCGACTTTTTAAACATGCAAATTTGCTCTGAAAAAAACATGATTTGCACGGAAACAGAAATACGTCATTAAGGGCATTTGTTTGTAAAATGGCGGCGTTGGAAGAACAGATAAAGCTTTACTTTTCACTGGGATTTTCTAACAAGGAGATTCTGTTGATGTTGGCACATAATGACAATCTCATAATCAGCATTAGAACATTAAAAAGATATTGCCAAAGGTTCGGACTTTTTCGACGAAAGAAACATTCATCTTTGGACGAAGTATTCATGTTTGTTTACAAAGAGCTTCAACAGCCAGACGCAGGGCCCCCGCGGGCTCCATCAGCGCCGTACGACGGGGACTTGTGGTACAACAGGACACAGTGCGCCAAATGATCAAATGAATTGATCCAAGGCGTCCTTTGTCGGCGTCAGTTCAGTACTAGAGGGCCAAAAGCTCTTTGGTTCATGGACTCGTATGCCAGATGGTACATGCATTAATGGTGCTTCATTGTGTGGATGGAGCACACACCACCAACAGTGACCCCAAAGTTGTGGCTGATTATTTTATAAAAAGTGTAGCGCGACTTGGTGGATGTCCAGAAAGATTGAGCGTGGACCATGGCACAGAAAACGGACATGTAGCATACAAGCGTTTTTTAGGAGAAACCACAGTGACTCACTTGCTGGAGGCCATAGTTTTATAAATGGACGCCGTACGGGGAACCAGCGTATTGAATCTTGGTGGGGGATCTTAAGAAAACAAAGTGTCCAGTTCTGGATGAACATATTCAAAACCCCACAAGATGATGGACTGTTTTCCGGAGATTTTTTGGACAAAAACGTAATACAGTTTTGCTTTCTTGATCTTGTTCAGATAAGGTTTTTGAAACTGGATTAATAGGGATGGGTGGGGGGTATTTCAGATCATAATCTGAAATAATGTTTTGTTTTATAATTGTAGAAGGAGTTGGATGAGGTTATAAAAACACCCACAGGATCAGACCAAAACGGGGCCAAGAAGCACATGGAGGTCGTCCTGTTGTGAGGTGTCTGTGGTGCAGAAGATGAGCTTAAAGCGGTGGACCCTGAAGAAGTGTCAGTGTGTCGGGAAGAGCGTCCACCCAAGAGCAGGGTCCCTTGTGATGAGACTGTTAATGAGCTTTCTTTGTTACTCATGCAGGAAAATGAATGGGGCGCCCACAGATACTTCTGCTGCTGCAGAGCTGTGTACTTTGCTGTGAAGAGAGATACTACAAAACCTGTAACATTATTGTCAAACTGAGACCTGGAGGCTGAACTGAGATTCTCTGCACTCATTTCCATGAAAATTCTTATCTGTGTTTTTGTAAAAATCCTAAATATTCCATGGCATTAAAGTGACTCCAAAGCCCTAAATTAAACCAAATCAACTGTTCCTGACCCTGACTGTAAGGTGGAAGAGGAGGCAGAGAGAGGAGAGAAAGGGAGGAGGAGGAAAGGAACAGAGGAGGGATGGAGGAGAAGAACAGAAGAGAGGAAAGGGACAGAGGAGGAGAGGAACAGAGGAGAAAGAGAGGGAGAGGAGGAGAAGAGGAGGGATGGAGGAGAAGAACAGAAGAGAGAAAGGGACAGAGGGGAGGGAGACAGAGGAGGAGAGAGAGACAGAGGTACAGGATACAGGAGGAGAAGAGCTTCCAGACACATCTGCAGTATGAGTACACAATAATAATGCCGTTGTGTCCTTGGGCAGGACACTTAACCCACCTCGCCCCCAGTGTCTGCGTACACTGGTGTATGAATGTGTGAGTGGATGGCTGACTGGTTCCTTGATGTAAAGCGCTTTGAGTGCCTTAAAAAAGGTAGAAAAGTGCTATATAAATGTGACCATTTACCATTTTACCATTTACAAACCAATGTGAACGACACATGACAAATCCACTCAAAATAAACTGCACTTATCAAACTCTCATCATAACTGCTATTTCAGGTTCATTTGTACATTTTTATAGGGCAGTAAAAATGCCCTATATATTATATTATTATATCCTATATTATTGTTCTCAGATATATAATTATTGCATGGATTTAATTTTTTTTATAGTTATGGCTATATTTGAAATTAATTTACACCACATGTTAATATTTATGTTAATATTATTTAACTTAACTTAAGTTAATTCATTCATATATTAGTTACCAATTAACTTAAATTGGTCTGATTTCGGTCTAGACGAGGGGCAAGTGGCAAGGGCCAAACCTATTCATGTTTTGCATAAAATGTTAGTCTGCAAAGAGATGTTTTTTTGTCTTTTGTCTTCAGTTTTTAAGGAGAATAGACTGATGTGGGCCTCTTGGTCTCTTCTTGCAGCAGTATTAACATAAATGCATAGTTTACTCAAAGACAGAGGAGACATGTCTGCTCACCAGGGCAGTGGTTTGGCACATTCACTTGGCAAACCTCAATTGACTGACAATGTTACTCAAAAATCAAAATAACGGAGCTGAAAAACTGTTGTTGTTTTTTTTTTTTGTTGCTTTTTTTAATTGACTCAAAACTGGAAAATTAAAGACCAAACCATAGAACTGTTTATAAGGTCAATTATTTGTATGTTACTAGTATAGTCTCATGAAGATGTGTGGTTTGTAATCGACCTTCTTCAATAAAGCAATAAAGCAATGTAATGCAACACTGTACATTTGTATTGAACAACAGCGTCACCAAGAAATGTACAAAATACAACAGAAGCAAACGGACACCAAACAACAGTTTTAAACAGTATCATTTCGCTCTAGTATGTGAGCAAACTTTATGAATTCAAACTTTGTCACTGATAAAGTAAATGTTAATAAACTAAAATAAATATGACATAAGCAGCCACATTAAAAGCACTTCACACTTACTTTTAAACATTGATGATCCTAAATGGCTTTAAATATCCACAATTCTTTTTCATTTTTAAGATTATTGTGACCGCCATTAAAAAAATTTGAATTTTGAGGAAATATTGGGAAAATACTAGAAAAGTAAATAGTACATTTCAAACCATGTTATAGTAATATTTCTGTTTCTTTTTGTGGTGAATTTTACAGGTCCTTGCCTTTTGTGCACCACTTGAACCTCAGCAAACCTGGATGTCCTTATGTGTAACTACAGAATGTCCTCGACCCATTTGTTACTTTCTAACACGGCATTGAACTCTGGAAATCCATCATAGTGGTCAGCTATTTCTAGAACACATCCACACGTTCGGCTAATTGGTCTTTGTGTGAATCTTGGCATGTGTCGTGGAAAGATTATGTTGTGGATTTCTAAAAATGGTTGTCCAGAAAAATGCAAAGAGAATGAGTCTGGATCCATAAGTTTGCTTTATTCACTGGTACCTGGTGACCAAAGGACGTCTCTCCATAGACGACGTACCTCCCAGTCCAACAGTAGAACATTATATAGATTCAGGTGTGGGCGGCTCACAAAGGTCCAACAGCCAATCAAATCAGGTAGTCAGACGATTGACAGGAGGTCCGGAAATGCATTGTGATACAAAGTGGTCAGCTCCTCAGAGTCACCACAGGGCCCTGGGAGCATCTGTGTCTCCTGAGTAAGAGGACCTTCTGTTGACTGGTCTGGAAGGGAGCGCAGATACAGAAGGTTGGTATGAATTTTAACACCTTCTGCTGCGGAACAGGATATTCCCGAGTCTCAAGACTCTGAAACAAGTGATCAGATATTTATGCAGGACACCAAAGACCAGGAGTAAATGAGCAACACTTGGGTGGGTCTGTTTTTGCATGAATTCTTGCACGGAGACGCTCCACCTGTGGCACTGCTCAGGTGGAATGGAAGCCCAGGTTGCTTTAAGAGTGGCCTTCAGGTCATCTGCAGTGTCGGGTCTGTTCTCTCTCATCTTCCTCTTGACAACTTGAGTTCCTCCAAAAAGATGAGGATGAACATCCAGGTCACAGGTCAGGGTCATGAGATGGGGGTGGGTTGTCACTGGAGCAGCCGCCGCAGTGTCTGAAAGAGTCTCCAATCCCCGAAGGACGTGGAGGAAGAAAAAAAACATGCAAAGAGCAACAGTTCACCTACAGTAAACACTATAGGTGAACTAATATCTTAAATATTGTTGATGGGAAATTAGAAGAACCAGAGGGCAGAGTAGTTAAGACTGTAGGTTTTTACTTCTGTTCCTAACTGGCCTGGCCATAAGAGGACTATTTCAAAGAGGAGCGTTTTGAGCTGGTCTTAAATGTAGAGACTGTGTGGCCTCTTTAACATGAACAGGAGCTGGTTCCATAACATAGGAGCTTGGTATAAACGCTCGACCTCCTACTGTGCCAACCTTTTTCAGCCGGAAAACAACTTTTACAAAGCAACGATGGAAGAGAGCTACTCTTTTCAGGTGTCGATGTAACAGTGACAATAAGCTTTAAATGGGGTACAGTCGGATGGTGGTTCTAAAGCTTTCTGTATGAAGTATCGCCTAAGAAAATACAATAACAATTTTTCCGGTCTAAACTTGGATGAAAATAGTACTATGCCATTATTACAGTAGCTCTGTCTAAGAACTAACCCGAAAATGTAGATAAATAGTTCTCAGTAGAACTAAGCACCATCTGACGGAGCTTGTGTATCACAGATTCAGAAACACTGACATAAACCATTATCTATTTATCAATTAGGCATTGAAAGTATTAATATACAGTGGTGATACTGCTGTGATCAATCAATTTGGAATGATTCAGCGTCTCAGATGTCTAAATGTCTTAAACATTTGGGGAGCTTACTTGGAAGGGGGTGGAGAGCTACTGGTAGCTCCTGAGCTACAGGTTGGAGACTTTGAGAGACTTTTAGAGACTCGAGGACCAACAATAAACCAGCATTTTGAGAGTGAAATGCTCTGTTTGGATGGTCGCATCTTTGAGGTCGGATGGGGCCATAACATTTATGGCTTCATAAGTGAGGAGGAGGATTTTAAATTTGATTCTAAACTCAACAGAAGCCAATGAAGAGACTCTAACACTGGGGTAATATGATCTCTTCTTCGAGTACCTGTTAATGATCTTGCTGCTGCATTTTGAACCAGATGAAAGCTTTTTATAGAATTCTTAGGACACGCTGCAGGGCGTTACAATAGTCTAATCTGGATGTGACAAATGGATGAGTTTTTCTGCGTCACTTTTAGGCTGGATTTTTCTAATTTTTACAGCAGAGCCACAGTAGAGCTACAATGATATTGTACAGATATCCAGATACCTGGTCAGATAAACTGTCTCTTTAGGGCTTAGGACAATGACCTTAGTTTTTTTCAGGGTAAAGAAGTAGAAAATTAAGTGTCATCCAGGCATTTATATCTTTCACTCAAGCACTAAATCTGTACTTGATGGGCCTGATCAGGTTTCATTGATAAATACAGCTGTGTGATAATAATTATTATACCACGGTCACAAATGTAAATAGTCTGAGATATTAGTGGTGTTTTGTGCGTAGTTGTGACTGTGGTATAATGACAGTTTATCAAGTATGACACATGGATTATCGAGCTTTGAACCAGCATTTAGGGGTTTTGATCACTTCAGGTCCATACCTGTGGTTTAGTACATGACGCAGCATCACAGTCTATGCACAGTCTATGCCCATGACACTTAACTATCTAATCATGGATCTAATCACACTATTCATTGAAAGCACCATTGTGAGTTTTCATCTACATAGATTTAACTCCTATTCCCACTTCACTTCAACTTCATTGTGAAAATAAAAATACATTTAAACAGGCCTAATCTAAATCTTATACGACAATAGTATGTGTTCACTTTCATGTACTGTAGCTGTATTTAGAGCTTTAGATTTAGCAGAATGGACGCTCACACACACACGACACACAGGAGGATGTCCCCATCATTAAAAATCTTTGTTTTTGCAAATTGAAAGAATAAAGACTAGTGAGTAAAAAGTGCAAGGCAACAGATTTTATTTGAAAGGCCTACTTGGCATTAGAGTACAGCATATAAATATGGTTAGTCCAGAGTTGTTGAAGAGAATAACATACTTTTCTTTTCTTACATGAATGATACATTCAGCTGATTCTACAAGTAAAAAAGGCTCAATATAATGGTGAGTAACTTCATTCTCCACTCAAACAAATTTAGCTCCCTGCACACAATTTGTATCTTAATAAATATAATAAATAACATTTAAATTATGTATATATTTTAATCAGATTGGCATTGAAATCCTTTTCAGTAATACCTGTCATCCAAATGCTGTGTTACATTAGTAAAGACATTTTTGGGCAGAAAAGAGCCCTGACGTCCTTTAGCTCTCTCATTCACAAAAGGGAGGCTAAAAAGATGAGCCGTTCGACAGATTTAGTTGTTCACTTTCCCCGACACTGAGACATTGACTCCACTGTAGTCCACTGTGTACATAGGCCACTGCTGCAACACAAAACAACACGGGTAATGAGTAAAACCAACTGTACCCCTACCCACAACCTAAAGAGGGGACAGAGAACAGTGAAGTCTGAAGGACACTTTTCAGCTGTAACAAATGCCTCCTTAATGAAGAGTTGTATTTTTAATGGCTGGAACCTACCATAACAGGAATCTCATTGGCTGGTTTCCCTCGCTCCAATGAGGAGGGAATTTGACTGCTTTCCTGGACTCTTTTCCGTTTCCGTTGGTTTGTGTAAACTTCTTTTCCTAATAAGCACAAGAAACATTACTTTGGTTTCTGTTCTTTTACAGGTCTGTTGTTGCCAGTTCACTCAGCGCCTGTTCTGCTGCAGGGCCACAGCACCCAGATGCAATACATTTGAGTTTGTCTCTCTTGCAGCGTTAAGCAAATCAGTTATTTCTGTCTCATGTGCAGGTCGAGTTGGGTTTGTGCACAAAAAAAAATGTGAGAAGATAATTCAAACATATCCACTAAACCACAAGACAGAGAAGTAATTGAATGGGAGACGAGCATGTGAGGAAGGCAACAAGAGCAGTAAGAAGTGACAAACTAGCGCTCATTTTTAATTGCTGTCAAACTGCCAAATGAGATGGAGGCACTGGTCGGTGAAAGCCCTGTGCCTCAGGTGAGAGACGCCGGAGAATCTGCCGCTCAGGGACAGAACGCACTAGAAAAAAATGTGTGCGTTGTGTTGCAGGAGGTGGACGGAATGAAGCAGCACATAACACACAAGTCACTGTCTGTCACCCACCTGTGTTACAAGACTGACCGCTGATCTCCGCCGTAGGCCTATGTGGGAGGAACAAAAAATAAAATCAACACACTAAAAGCAACAATTAAAAGGTTTTTTTCTGGCCTGAAGGCTTTACTGGACAGGACAGAAAAAGCGTGAAATGGGGGAGAGGCCAATGGTCGAGAGCTGGACAGCCACATGTGCATCGCCCTTGACCACTGCACCACCTGCGAGCACTTCTGAACATTCTCCATAGACACAGATATGTTTTATGCCATACTGAGGACTATTAAGGTAAAGGAACAAACAACCTTTCTATGAAAACAAGCACAAGGCTCCTCCATCAGGCCAGGTACAAGTCAGGTTTGTGGAGATGCAAGTCCACTCAGAGTAAGGAGACGTATTTTTAGACTTTTTTGGTGCAATAAAAACATCCAAATTGAAAAAAACAACATGTTTCTATTTTAGCCTATTTTTTGGCAACAAAGTTGCGGCTTCAAGCTATGAGTACAGGATGTAACACAATTTTCTATGAAGTAATATTCCTAGAAGCCCAAGATAATGATAGCAACACAATTAAAATGCCCAGAATATAGACTTTTCCAGAAGTAATGTGTTTAGAACAGCTGCGTACAAAACCTGGTACTCATATAAAAGTTACATTACATTCATTTTAAAGAGACAGCAAAATTAAAAACCTTCATTTTGACGTTTGTAGACAAAGAACAACAAAATATTGTTTATATATCCATTTCATTTGGCACTGAGTAAGACTAGTTAATATCTAACTTCCAGCTCCACTTTCTTTTTACCAAGCTGGCCATCGGTTTCTCGGAATTTTAAACGATTGATATCAACTTCAACCAGAAAAACACATCATTACTATTATTAAGAACTATACAGTACTATGAGTATGATGAAAAGTAAATAATATCTCACAGGAAATGTGGTTTGATATTGAAGCAAACATCCTTGCTCGACTGAAGGATCCTCTCCAGGCTTGTCACGTCGTAGGAGTTGGGGTTTCTGAATGGTATGTTGTCTGGAAGGCCACATATCTCCACTGCATCTGGACTGCCTCTTATCAGTTTGTACGGCACCAGAACAGGTCCACTCTGGCCCAGCGCCTCACCTACAAGAGAGAAACAAGACCAAAATATACCACAGACTAACATTATTTTAAATGTAATACAGTTGAATATTTAAACATGCCTCTAGCAAAGCCAACTCACAACCAAATTCTAAAACATCAGCGTTAAATGCAATAAGTAATTGCCAAGTTGAGTTTGGCAGGCCTGGCCTATGCCTATGTCTTGTACGTCCAGTAGATAATAATAATAATAATTTACTTATTTAATTTAACCTTCATCCAGATCAACTGAGAACTAATTCTCATTTACAATGACATCCTGATCAAGAGACACAGAGTGACTAAATATGGGATACAATAGAGAAGAGAGCCACTTATATGTCGAGCATTCTTTCAACAAACTATCAATGAAACTATAAAACCTACATGTATCACAAAAATTACAGATATTCTGTACTGACCATATTTAGTGTTAAAGAGTTCTCGGACTTGCTCTCGCAGCAGCCCTTTCTCACCCATTCGGCTCACGTTCTCTTCATCTGAAACAGACATACAGTTACCATTTCATTCTTACGTACAGGAAAATTACAAAGAGGTGAGGAGCTCCGACAGTGGGAACGGGACAAACAAAATGGAGGTTACAGAAAAATGTACAAAGTAAATGAAAAAGTAGCAAATTGGGTAATATTGATAAAATGTCCCAGTGTTCCTTTCAAACAAGCGTAAACTCCTCCAGGTACATCCAGTTTTACAAAATGGACAGAACATCAGCAATGTCTAGAGTCGCCAGAGGAGAGTGCAGGTCCAAGATGCAGAACCTCTTTTGGTCAGTCATCATTCTCTTTATCAAGCCATAAGTCTCTGGAACACTTCACAAATGGAATACTATGTATTGAACATAACATGAATTGTATGTAAATCATGTATGGATGTATGTGACTTAAGAGACTAGTTTAATTAAAGGGATGACAGGATGAGTGATTGTATTAATATACTTGAATTGTGCACATTTGTTAAATTATATTGGCATGTATGCCATTTTTGACCTCAACCTGTCCAGAGACTGCAGGAAGAAATGAGCAAATATGCTGTGCTGCTTTCTTCGTTTGTGTAGCTCAGTGTTTTTGTGTGCACTATCCCTGATAAATAAACAAATTAACTAAAAAAAAAAATAACACGTCCGTTGACTTCCTGTTGAAAATGGATTTCTGCCTGTGTAAACGGCATCACAACAATGTGCCGCTCTGCATAACCGCAGACAGCCCTGAAGACGCAGGGTTGTAGAGAACTCTTTCAGTAGTTAACAGTAGTTTTTGTGCCAAAATGGCTATGCAATGTTGTTTAATCCTAAATGTATCACCGTTTAAGAAAAAAATCTGAACACTAAGTGTATGGGGGAGTCATGTTTGTTTTACTCAAACATGCATAAGTCACTAAACACAACTATCACTAATAAAAGTGTTTAAATATGTCCCTATTTAAAGACATTTTAGCAACTGCCAACATATACACCGTTATCATCAAGATGCTACACAACAATATACAGTATAGGTATCTAGTATTGTTAACGCCCACCCCAAATTAAAACCACAGACAGTGTGGAACCTTGAATCAGTGCTTGACTTGTGGAGTGAAAAACCCTGTGCAGACAACACTCTTCCATGGAACTGTCTGTGTCTGTGAGAATGTGCCGGAGCACTGCTGCTGCTTTGCTGCTGCTTTGCTGCTGCTGTGTGTAGAAAAACATGTAACAAACTCTCCTTTCTTGCATAAAAATAATAACCAGGATGACAACGGAATGGTCACATTTGCAAGAGTACAAATGTGGAGTGCCTTATCAGCTGAGTGAGATTGGTGCATGACATTAAAATGGTTATTAGCTAAAGGCAGTCGGTCAAATGCTCGTTTTGCGTGCATCATTAAGCAGTACTTTGCATGCAAGTTCTGAGAATTTAAACTCTGACCTGTCTCTTAAGTAAAGTGGGAGTTGGGGTTTGGACTTACCTGGGATCAAAGCATATGCCTTCTTCATTAAAGTTATACGACGAGGAGCTGGAAAAAGAATTATTTTAAATTTCTTCAAATGTAGCACGTGGTGCAATTCTGTATCTCAGAACAAAGAGGTTGATCAATGCCTAACCTGGTTTTGGAATGAGTCCTTGAAAGGGTCTGTAAAGAACAAAGCCAAACAGTCATATTATGACAGGACAAACTGTGCAGAAAATGCAGGACATACTTGGTGATGGTGAAGTGGATTTTATCGGCTACAGCCAGAATCCTCTCCAGGTTTTGGGAGCCAAACGTACAGGGTTTCCTGAAGGGGATTCCAGGGGGAAGGCCCTCGATGATGATAGAGTCTGGGTTGTTCTTGATCCGTTTGTAAGGCACTTGAACAGGATATTTAATGCCCAATGCCTCACCATACTTCCGGTTGAAAAGATCTTGGACCTGCTCTCGAAGAGTGTTGGCAAGGTCAATCCGGGACAGTTTGGATTCTAGGCACTCTAAGGGAGACATACAGAAGGTAATGACTCCTTTATGTGGTCATGTTTAGGGCTTAACATGTAGAACTTCAGCCCTTTTGATGGCAATTTAAGAACATCCAGTAAAGAGCAAAATGTCCTGCATTATTCTAACTTACAACACTACTTTAGAACATGTTAAATTTCACAGATATAACTTAAATAAGCACTCAAATTAGACTTTGGACTACTCTATTCTGGCCCACCAGTCCTAGTTACAGCTCAGTGGCCTCATTTATTAAGCTTTTGTGCGGACTACGCAGTGCGTAGGCAACCCTCTGTGCCATAAGTATAAAACTTCCACAAGGCACAGGGCTTTGCTTATCTCTGTGCAACCCGAGACCCTCCCAAATGTTCTGCGCATATTCTGGAGACACGGGGAAGAAAACGACAACATGTGAAGCAGAAGAAGTGAAGAGAGTTTGAGGAAGTGTTTGATACAGGGAATCATCTTTCAGATTTCTGCATTTAAGCAAATGTTGGCCTGACACAGAGAGAAGCTGTTTCACTCGTTCTCGACAACAACAGTACGCATGTGGTGACCATGTACTATATATGACCCAACAGATTCCTCCCCCCTCAGACGGAACACATGAGGTTCAACAACCCAGCCCGAGTCTGTGCACGACGTGTAGCCTACTGTCCAAACCAGCTTCAGGCCCAGAACATTCCCTTCATTATAACAGAATCCTCCCTGTCTGAAAGAAATAATGTCTGTGCCAGACCCCGGCACACATACTCAATGAAGTAACAGAGTGTTACGTTCCACAGAGTTTTATTGGCAGCATAAATGCACCTGACAAACACACACATTACATGCGTTTGTGTCCTAACTGCACGTATCTCGCTGCTTTCGCTTTTTCAGGAAAGGCATCTGTATCTTCATATCGCGCTCATGCTTTGACCATTCACACCTCTGTGTGCACGTGTCAAACACACACATCTCATTTAAACATATTGCAATAAGACTTGATGAAGCTTTTATCTGCAAAACTACTGCCTAAATATCATGACATGTAAGATATAAAAACAGTTTATTCTGTTTTAAAAGTTTCATTAGAGGTTCATATGTATGACGTGACTGCGTGCTGCTGCATGGAGCGTCTGCCCCTCCCTCTCTGTACCACGTGTCTCGGGCAAACCCACTGATTAGTGGCTCATGTTTAGGTAAATCTCATTCATGAGTCACTTTGCATGGTCCTTTATGCTCTTTTGGAGGTGTGGAGAGGACGTGACGTGGGTTCACCTGATTCCAGCTGCAGGTGGGATCTATAAAGCACAATTACGTGGTGGAGCGCGCACGCTGGACGTTTTGAATCAGGAGTTTGCATGGCATACGCCTCTGGTGGACACTAGGAGTACGCACTTGCTCAGCAAAATTTTAACGTAATCCTTTTCTTGGCCCAGATTCTTGGGGATAGAGAACATTCCAAGTAAAGCAATAATATCTCCATGGAGACAAGCAAGTGGTGGACCTCCATTATAAAAGTTACAGTGTTTTACATTTATGTAGTAATTCTACAACAGACTGGATTCCTAAAGGAGCTAAACCTCTACTGCAATCAATATTTTAAACTGTAACGATTTTCATCATTTTACTCTCCATCAGCAATGACTCTATTGGATCAATAAAAAAAGAAACATGAGAGTCAAAGATACCAGAGAAGCCAGGCCTCTTGGAGTAAGCTGCAGCGTCTTCACTTGCAGCTGTCTTCTTTCCCTCTTGTTCTGTGGGGAAAAAAAAAAATATATATATATATGTGTGTGTGTGTGTTTTATATGTATAAATTAAATCCTGCTTCTCAAAGTGCTAAGTACATTAATCACTCACTTTCTAATCACTCAAAGTGGTGCAACTTTTATACATGTAAATTAGAGATAGACTGATAGGTTGGTCGATGTGTGATTGATATTTGCACTTTTTAGAGCAATGACTATTGCCCTTACATTTCCCACATATGCCAATATGTTCAAGTTCATCACTGAAGGGAAGACATTTAACTTTATTTGAACACTTGTGTTTGAAGAGGGCACTGCATAACCAGACCATACAGCTCTTATTGGTTTACAGGATAGGGGATAAGTTTGTTTTCTAATTTTAAATCTGATTATTCGGGAAAAATTATCAATATCGGCCCAAAAATATCAGGAGAGCTTAATGGCGATCTGTGGCCCTGGTTGTAAAATAATAGTTCCAGCATGAAAAAATCCATGTCAATCTCTAATGTGAATCATCACGTACCGGAGTCTGGAATAGATGGAAGCTCTGATTTGACTTGTTCTGTCAACAGTTCAGACCTATGTTAAAAGAAACATTAAGAGTTATTTGAAAATATGAATTCACATTCAGTTCCGTCATATCCTTTCACCTTTTGATTACAAACTGGATGTCAGAACTAACTGCCAGGATCTTCTTTAGCTTAGTCACTCCGAAGCAGTTGGGTCTGCGCAGGGATATTCCTTGAGGCAGCCCAGTGACATACAGCTCTTCTGGATACATCTGGAACTTAGAGTATGGAACCTTACAGGGCTCTTGGAGACCAAGGGCCTCAGCTGGGGACACAGACACAGTTTATTTAAAACATTTTTGGAAACCATGAGGGCAGAGGGACAAAAACTTTGTGCAAAACTTGGTGTAACAAAGTCAAGTTTGCATTTTAAAATGCAGCTGTATTAAACCAGGAGTCTGCAACCTTTAACAACAGAGGAGCCAAAGACAAAGCAATAATACAAAAATGTACATTTAAATACATTTTACGAGAAGTATGCCTACTCTTTGTTGTTAATAATTTATAAAGTTACAGTTTTAATGTTTTTTTTGTCATTTAAAGATTTTTTTCCATGAAAGTGTGGGAGGAGTGGTAGTTTTGGATGAATTATCTGTCACTTCCTGCATTCTGGTGAATTTTAGACTATTGATATTAAACAATCTCCTCAGCAACCTCCAAAAAAATATCATATAGTTCTGTGAGTGTATGAAGGGCCCTTAATCCATTAAACCTGTGTTTGGTCGTGTAGCCTAGATTTACCTGAACCGTGTGCCACAGACTCAGTATGAAATGTGTAAACTTTAATCAAGTCTAGACAGATCTACAGTATATAAATACAGTAGTATTTAGATCTGTGAATAAATAAAATGATTTAATTTTCAAAAGAAAATGTGCAAAAGTACTTTAAAATAGACACGTAAAGTATGACACTTGAAAAAGCATGTGATGTGCGATTAATCACAGTTCCAAATGACGGCACTAATATCTAGATATCTAGATAGATAGAAATATGATTTTAAGTGCTAAGGGGTTGATTGCATGGTGTCGTAAGAGACAAAAAACGCCTACCTACTTTAAAAATTCTTACTTTAAAACATTTTCTCTTGGAGGTAACTCACCATATTTGGTGCTAAAAAGACTGTCCACTTGTCGCCTGAGCTGAAGAATCATCTCACCAATGTCTTCATCCAAAGTGTCAACTGAACAAGAACACAACAGACATGACAGATAAGCATGCAGACAACAACAGGTCTGGTGGAACAATGGCATTTTTTCTGTATTTGTGTTTCCTTATGGGAGTAGTTTTGTTTTTATCAGCTGATGATTAGGAGCCCACACTTGTCAAACACTTGTTAAACATTACACTACCTTCAGACATTCTCCTGACACCAGGGAGAGGGGAGTTTGGAGGCAGAGCTTTGGCTGCAAAAACAAAACAAGGAAGACGTCGGTGACTATTGTGTACATAAAATATACATTTTTTATCAGTTTATCCCACTAATTCAACTATGAATAACATTGACTGCACTTACCGGTATACCATTCCCTTTGTGGTCATTTGTGAAAAAGAATACTTAAATAATAGAAAAAATTAACAAAATGTACAAAAGGTGAAAGATATTGAAAACATCAATGGGCAGACCATTTACCCCTCTGAATGTAGGGCACAGGCTCAAAATGAAACAATGAAGCTATTTGTACGCAAAAAAAGTTCAGAGTTTTATACATAAACATCTTGTTTTTTACTCATCTCATTCATTCTCTGTCCAGCACATTTTTGTTTTTTCTGGTATTTTTTTATTGGGTTTAAGGGATTCAATGTAAGACAGAGGGAAAAATGTTTTGTTTTTGTTTCAATTGGAATCATTCATAACAAAAAAAAGTAAATGTGTCTGCTCAGTTGACGATATTGACCACATTTTAACCTAAAAACGACTTACTATGATTAATGGGTGTTAATAAATGAATAAACGATGAATAGATGGGCAGAGGGATTCACTTTAGGCTAACAGAGGACAGAGGGGTTCTGTTTAGTCTGACACAGGGCAGAAGAGTCTCTTTAGTCTAACACAGGGCAGAGGTTCTTTTTAGTCCAGCACGGGGCAGAGGGTTCTCTTTACTCTAATACACTGCAGTTGGGTTCTGGTTAGTCTGACACAGGGCAAAAGTTCTCATTCCGTTAACATAAGGCTTCTATTTTGGTTAACAGAGGGCAGAGGGGTTCTCTTTATGTTAACAGGAAGTTGAGGGGTTCTCTTTAGGCTAACAGAGGGCAGAGGGTTCTCTTTATGTTAACAGGAAGTTGAGGGGTTCTCTTTAGGCTAACAGAGGGCAGAGGGTTCTCTTTATGTTAACAGGAAGTTGAGGGGTTCTCTTTAGGCTAACAGAGGGCAGAGGGTTCTCTTTATGTTAACAGGAAGTTGAGGGGTTCTCTTTAGGCTAACAGAGGGTAGAAGGGTTCTCTTTATGTTAACAGGAAGTTGAGGGGTTCTCTTTAGGCTAACAGAGGGTAGAAGGGTTCTCTTTATGTTAACAGGAAGTTGAGGGGTTCTCTTTAGGCTAACAGAGGGCAGAGGGTTCTCTTTATGTTAACAGGAAGTTGAGGGGTTCTCTTTAGGCTAACAGAGGGTAGAAGGGTTCTCTTTATGTTAACAGGAAGTTGAGGGGTTCTCTTTAGGCTAACAGAGGGCAGAGGGTTCTCTTTATGTTAACAGGAAGTTGAGGGGTTCTCTTTAGGCTAACAGAGGGCAGAGGGTTCTCTTTAAGTGGGAATGGGGCAGATGGGGTAGATAAAGAGTCACCTGTGTGGTTCTCTGGCAGACAGAGGGTAGAGGGAGGGGCATGTGGAAAGGAGGGTGGTACTGTTAGACATAATGCAGTCTCCACAGACTCAGTGGGCTCCTCTGCACTACTGTTGGTTTCTGCATAAAACAAAAAAGTGTAAGCATATTTTATGGGACTGTCTATTCAAACGTAAGGCAGATCACTGCTGCCTTACGTTTGAATAGACAGCATGCAAAAATCAAAACAAAGAATAGTGAAGCAACAACTTTCTCACAGTGTAAACGGTCACTGATCACAATTTTCTATTTCAATTTTATTCTTTTTAATTCCTTAAACTAAATATAGATTAAAATGTGATTTAATTGCACAGCCCTACATACATGTACTGACACCAGAATCAAACCATTCAATACTAAATTGCATTGTGTTGCAGTGCTAAAGCTGAACCAACAAAACAAAAAAATGTTGCGTTTTGACATGCGAGTTGGACTGGGGCGGGCCAAGAAATGATCATTTCATGGCGGGACGAGCTGAGGCGGGTTATAAAATGCAGAACGCCATGGATGGCCCTTGATCCACAATCTTTCTGTGTGAGCTGATTTAGGCTATGACTTCCTTCAACGTCTGATTTGTTCCTGCGCCCTGTGTCTAGTGAGTGAGTGAGTGAGAGAGTGAGTGAGAGAGAGAGAGAGAGAGAGAGAGAGAGAGATGCAAAGTCCCAGTTCATCTAAGAATGTAAAGCTAATCCATTTGTTAAAATGTATTATTGCTCAGATGTAGAACCTACATGCTGATACCGGTTTAGAACATTATTTTCTTTTTCAGACTGAATCAAAAAATCTTTTTAATAGACACGGGGCGCCAAAATTGCGGGACTCTTGGGTCACTAATGAAAGACATTTTTTCTCAATATTGCACGTAACAGTGTAGACTCAAACTAGACTTACCTAGAACTGTGACTTGCAAAACATTATTATCTGGAGGTTCGGACTTAATCCTCTTCAAAGAAATGCTGTCTACAGGAGGACCTGTTCAGAGACAGTCAAAGATGAACACTTCACCAATGCACTGAGACAAATAAGAAAGGGCTGGCCCCAATAATATGAAGGGCACAGAGGGTTAACTGGACTCCAAAAATCTATCATTTTCAATAAAACATCTCATGGGACTCACCAGCATCACACTCTGCCAAAGGACTCACACATTCACTTGTTGATCTGGGAAGTTAAGTCAAGTTTATTAATTAATATCATGTTTACCGGTACTTTATATTGTACTTTTTATGACCATGTTTATTTATCCTATTTTATTGCATGCGCCTATTTCTTTCATTCCTGTCCTAAACTGTGTGTTGCAACAGTGGAATTTCCCCATTGTGGGACAAATAAAGGATCTCTTATCTTATCTACTAAGCAAAATCCAGATATTGCTTATTTTGATGAAATGACTGAAAAGCATTGCTGATTTCAAATGAATTCATGAGCGAAGCATTAAACTCTTTGTTCTGAATCAAAGTTTCCCAAACTGTGGTACCTGTACCACTGGTGGTACACAAATTTCTATGCAGGTCAATTTATTGCTAGTAGAGACAATTTCATCCACATTGTTGTTCTCTTTTGGATAAATCCTTGTTTTTAACAAGTATAGAAATAGTTTTGTGTAGACCAAGAACAGAGCTGCATTCTTGAAATGAGTAAATTGTGTTTCCATCATGGAGTATTTTGTAAAAGCAGCACTTTGTAACAAAATCAGACCTCTGTGTGTGGATCTAATAATAATTAAGTAATTGATCCATCACTAACAATGGATTGTCAGCACTAGGATTGACTGGGCTTTGGTGGTTCATTTTCCAGTTTTAAATGTACAAAAACAATACTGTATGCAAGAAATGTAATTGTTATGTCTGACCTGCTGCTTTGAGGGTTGCTTGGTGGATCATTGACAGCCGGAGCACTCAAGTGATCAGAGAAGCCCTCATCAGATGTGGGTTCCAAATCCTGCTTGACATCATCTCTTACAATCTTGCCAGCAGCTTTAGGAAAAAAGATGTCTGATTTAAAATGTCTCTTGTGTTGTCATGAGAAACTCATTTGGAAAAAAAAAAGAGTGACAGGGGTTTACCTGTGAAAATCCGGTCATCAAACATGCTTCAAAACAAAACAAAAAAAACACAGTTTGAATTAAGTTCATAGTGTGTGTAGGTGGTGTAATCTATCCATCTATACATTTGATTTGGTCTGAAATATCACAGTAATGCCAATCATTAACAAACCAAAGCTTTTTAAGAACAAGATTTCCAAAAGATAATTATTAGACTGCGAAGTGAACTAGGATTTGAGGATGTTTTCACGCTGCCACTAGTTCTTGCCTCTCTGTTGCCATGGAAATAAGATCAGCCGTCAGTGGTTGATGTTGCGGCGTTTGGGTTAAGTGCATGTGAACAAGAATCAAACCAACAGTGAGATAACCAAATCTAGTGTCCACGAGCACACAAAATATGTGAACACACCTTGAAGGAAATTTTTGAAAACTTTAGTTATTATGGAACATCCCTCGATAACAGAAGGAGTGCACTGACATTGAAGTTGTTTGTGTTAACATTTTTGTGTTTCTCAAGCATACAATGCCGATTGTCCAATCAGAAAAGGAAAACATTGCTATTTAGGACTGCAAGACTAATCGAAATCAAATCAAAATCGCTTGGACGCAATTAGCACATTGCAAAGACTTTTGTAAGTTCCATAATTTCCTCCACAAACAACAAACTATCTCTTTGTTTATTTTTTTCTGTATAAATGCTGCTAACCGTGTAGTTTAAAACTACAAACATGTTCTGAAATACATGTGATTTTATTTGTTTATCAGTTCTAAGGCCCATTTCCGTCTAATTCTTCTGGATACGTTTATAATGTGAACTTTGGATAGACTTCTATCATTAAAACAAAAATTGCAACTGCAATATTTGTTAGAAAAATCACAATTAGATGTTTTTCCCAAATCATGCCGCCCTTATAGCTGTATTCATTTATATGCTCATGTAAAAAACAAGCTAAGCTACATTGTATGAGACTCTCTTCTACATGTGTAATTGATATATAGTTTCATTATAAAATCAATTGTGGGATACCGTTTAACAATAAATCGTATTCCGTGTCGTTCGTCCAGAATGCGTTTAAGCTTGGGTACTCCATAGGTGCACGGTCTTTTAAATGGGATCTGGTCAGGAATACCAACTATCTCCACCGCTCCTGGGTCACAGGCGATTTTACGGTAGGGCACAGGCACCATGTGATCAAGACCAAGAGCTTCAGCTGCAAGAGGAAGCAACAGTTCATGTTGTAAAATATGGCTCCCGAGTTATTACAAAGAATACATCTGATTTCTACAGTTTTGTAACATTTAGTTGTATGAAATCAACAAATACAATCACTTTGCACTGCGTTTCATTAACTTGGAAGGAATCATTGTTTCGTAAAAGTGGGAGAGCAGAATCACACATAATGTCTGCTCATTATTCACTGAGCAACAAATTACAACCTGGGATAATGTTCTCCTCAAGAGTAAAAAAAATTCCTTTTTTTCTCACCATATCTGCTGTTGAACAAGATCTGCACGCATTCTCTTAATGTGTTGATGTCTTCAGTTTCTTTAATAAAAGTGTCCCATTTTTCTACAAAAAAAAAAACAACAACAATAAGAAGATAATAATAGTAATAAAATCACATCAATTGAATATTCAATCAAAATAATAATAGTAATATTGTAGTCAGCAGCTTTTGCATTCTATAGGCTGCATTCACTTGACATCAAAACATTGCAGAAAGCTTATTATAGTAAACTAGTAACTATTTGTTTTTGACCACATCTGATAAGAGGAAACTATCAAGCAGCTGGACATGTTAAATATAAAAAAAACCTAATAAATAGGACTTTTATATGGATTCCACCTTGACTGTTTTACTTTATTACAAGTCCCTAAAAGTAATTTTTTGTTTAAGTTAGCTTGTGTTCTGAATGAGGAATGGTCAATCCAAATGCTCAAACTAGTGTCAATCAGATCATTCCTCCAGACACCAGTTTTACTCCTTCATATATTTACCAAAGAAAATCAAGGTGAAATTGAAAATGTGATATTCCTCTGAGCAGAGCTTGTTCACATTTATAATTAGAGAAAAGCCGACATGAGAATCCAAAATACAAAGTCTCAGCTTCACAAACAGTCCAGTAATTTGTTCGTGCTCCAAAGAGTTGAAAAACAGCTTTAGTTTGAAATGGGGCTCATTTTAGTCTGGTGTAAGGGGTTATAGTGCAGCGTAGTGCATATGACTTCTCATGTTTATAATTCATTTGGTGCTTTAGTTCCTATGGTACATATCTATCATAGATTTAAATCGTTCAAGTTGCAGTTTGTGAGGAAAATATAAAAACAAAAGGTTGTAATTACACAAAGTAGAGCTGAGTTCTAAAACAGAATCCCTCTGTGACGTCATCAACAACATTTACATCCAAAATGCAAAGACAGTTTACACTGGTATTATTGTTTGTCAAATCATAACTATTGTGTAATAGCTTTTTAGTCCTTGGTAAGGTAACAGTTGTGGACTTATCTATGTCACATCTGCTGCTTATGTCCAACATGGAAATAACATTGTCAAACTGGAGAAAAATAGGCAACAATTTGAGTAAAAATCTAAATACTCATATTCACTATGTTTTAGTGAAATGTGAGGATGTAGTCATTTACACAATAAACTGAGCTGAGACCGTTGAGAATTCTCAGTTAGAATCACTGTGTAACTGTCAGATTTGTTGTCTTGGTTTATAGCTCATGTCTCTGTAACTACTGGGTCTATCGACATGAAACAAAAAGTGACACAAAGTTTAGTGTCTTCTCTGTCAGCACAAATAAACAAAAGTGAAATCCTTTTTTCACAATAGCTTCAAAAAGTGAAGAAATGGTTAGAGAAAGAGTGGTGTCATTATTCAACTCCAAAGATGTGATTGTTGTTCCTTTTAAAAGGACTTCAAATCATAAAATTAATATTAATAATATTAACACATAATAGAAAAGGTTACAGGGGTTGTTATCTGGATCTGGACGGCCTTTGAAGATCGAGATGTTTCGGCTTCTATCCAAAAGACACTGCCGGTCTGTGAGCTGGTCTGACACTCAACAACCCCTGTAACCTTTTCTATGATGGAACACGCCTGGACGGAGGAGGGATTACATCGACGATTAATACATAATATTAATGGGTTTTGTGAAACCAATCCCAAACAAATAATAATGAGAACGTTTAATCTGGAGATTTCTTACAAAAAAAAATTAAATTAATTTCCCATTTCCCCAGTTACAGAAGCCCTTGCCCTCCACATAAGATTATGAATTCTAAATTCTAGAACGTGAACGCAGCCCTTTACTGCCAGCCTCATTTGTGAGATGACTTTACCTGATTTCTCGTGCACTATGGAGAAAAGCAGTCTCTTGGAAATGTGGATGCTGGGTGGGCTGTGGCAGTGCTCTCCAGGTCTTGACGCTTCATCTGAAAACATTGTTAAAACAAACGAGACAAAGACAACTGAGTTCATTGGTTCACTGACATAACATTCTGGAATGCCAGGAGCAGGAGCTCCAGAAGTGGGGGTTGAAAGGACCCCACCTGGGAGTCGCCAAATTAATTCAAGAGACAATCAATCTCACACTGGCAAATGACTAAACTGAAAATTGTATATTAAAAGAAAAAAAATGTGAAATTAAGGACAATTAATCCAACAAACCACTAAAATTTGTATTTTGTTATATTTATTGTTGTTTGGTCAAATACACAAAGCGCACCACATTCAAAAAAATAAATACTACTGAACCAGATTTCTAGGGGCGTAACGATGCATAGCAATTCTTAAATGTCTTGATACGCATGTCTCGATCCACTTTGATGCAAAACTGATAATATGAGCACAGAAAGTAACATTAAAACGGCGCCGCAGCCCCGTCCTGACTGTCCGCTGAATGTGCCGTGTATCAGCATTACATTTTCACATCTTCGCACTGATGTCCTGTGGACAAATGCAGCATCAAATGACTACAGTATCTGTCTCTCATAAACGCTTATGTGGAAGTGACCTCTGCGTTTGAGAGAGGAGTGTGAGAGGCGGAGGCACAGGCACGCACACAGGACACACTGATTAAAAGAGAAAATGTATGATTGAAAAAAGATACTTTTAATAAATACACATAAAAACTAATTTGATAAAAACCTTTATCAATCAGTTTATTAAATGGTCTTTTAATAAAAACTTTTATTAATCTATTTATCTTATTTTTCAGACTAGAAGTCGCTCAGGAGTAAAAGTCGCATCAGTCAAAAAATCCATCATGAAGAGGAAAAAAACACATAAGACGCACTGGAGTATAAATCACATTATAGGTAATGTTTACTCCTTGGTCATGACGGTCAGTGTGAAGTAACATTTAAGAATGTGTGAATTTATATATTTTATTATATATCAGTCGCACCTGAGTATAAGTCACAGGACTGGCCAAACTATGAAAAATTGTGACTTATAGTTTGAAAAATACAGTTAAATACACTGTTATCTATATTAAATAGTATTTTAAATATTGTTATAAAGTCATTTATCATGGCTCTTAAGAGTCCTCTTAAGAGTCCGGGATCCCGGCCTGAGACGTTTGGGAACCCCTGTCCCATAGTGAAAGAGGTCAAGTCTGGTGAGAGGTTCTCAGACACTTTCTGGTAAGGCCTGGTTAGACACACATTTTGGATTAATCAAATGATTATTTATATTGTACAGTACATGGACACTTTAGAAATACATTGTCTGCCAAATAAAGGTTGAAAACTGGTGACTGAAGACTTTGAGAATAAATGTGTATTATTGATGAGAATCAGACTTTTTTTTTTAAAAAGGTCTTTTTATAAGTGTTTTAGAAACTGTATAGTAAAGTAAACGATTGCGATTATCAAAATACAACTCTTTTGAGGTGTGCCTGTTACTACTGACACAAGTGAAAAAATACCTGCCTTTTAAGGACAAATTAGGGCCTAAATTGGATATTCAAAAATGTATATTTCAATATAACTGTTCTTATCTCAACGAACAGCTTTATACAATATACAAGATATACAATATCTTTTTTAAAGTGAAATCATTTTTTCCAAACCTGTAGGCTGCTGATTAGAAAGAATTGTAAATCTTCATAGAAGAATTTTTGGTGATGCTTGTTCCAGAGTAAAACTAAATATAATACAAAATAATAAATGTTATGCATCTCATGCATTGTTAACGGAATATAAATAATGCTATACATCTTACGCAGTAATGATTTTACAGCCTTGTTTTGTAAGAGTTCTCTTATAGTTCTTACCGCTGTTGTCACAATCTTTGACAGCCATAGTCTTGGCTCCTGGGCATCGGCTCACCCGGTCTTTGCTCAGACCGAGCAGGGACAGAGGGCTGAAGTCGAGTTTGCCATCATGGTGAGCTTTGGAGGACATGGGCATGCCATACAGGAAGTTGGACAAGGCCATGTTGTTTGAAGGAGCCAGGTCTGCTGAAAGTGCTGTTTGGGCTGAGGTCTTCCCTTGGCTGTGGCTGATAGTGTTCATGGCAGATGTGGATGAGTTGCACCGGACTTCTCGAGTCAGATCCTCTGCTGGCCTTTTGTCGAGCACATGTTAATGGGCAAACAAAGGACAGTGGTTTACACATGGGAAATCCTACATGCACAGGGAAGAGTCTTTACCAACAAATTAAAGGTCCCATAACATGCAAAATGGACTTTTCAGAGGTTTTAACCTTCCTCCAGTGCTATTTGGGCCTCGTATGTTGTGCCCAAAGTGGTTTTTTTATTGATTCCCTCATGCTTTCGCTAGAGAACTGTCTTTTCCGTCCCCCTCGGCTGAGCAGCAGACGGGGCCCCTCACAAGGATGACGCGGTGTTTAAGCCACGCCTCCAGGAAGCGCGCAGCCGCAGAATAAAACAGCTAATGCTAATGCTACACAGTAATTACACGATGGATACGACAGATCGAAGAGTTAGCTTGTTATTTACCAAACGGCAACGTCCATCGTCGAGGCCCTGGAGCACGTCAAACTCCAGGTCAGATCCAGGACGTAGGACTCAGCACGACGCACCGTCAGGAGGATAAAAGGTTTATTCAGTGTTTGTGTATCGCTGTTTACCGGAGCACACGGCGCATGCACTATCTCCGCTCTAGGCTTCGGCACGAGTTAGGCGGGGGAGGCGCGCGAGTTGGGCGGGGGAGGCAGCCTGCTCTCTGTTCGGGGGGGTCAGATCTCAGAGTGAGCCGTTTGCTTTTGCAAGGAGGGGGGCCAGTCCAAGAAATGGGTGTTTTTTGTAAACTGTTATGTTATGGATATTACACAACGCAAAATTTTATCAACAAAGCCCTTAGAATAGACTGTGTGAAGGGAAAAGAGCAGAATATGGGACCTTTAACATCCAAAGAGAATTGGTACGCCATACATTCTACATCTCTCACATGAAGCAGATGGATGGATTACTTTGGATTTGCTTGGAGCATGTATTCTATTTGATCAGATAGTGTAGCGGCTTCCCTGACAAACCTTGATGCCGCGGTGAGGGTCAGAGTGGGGTCCTGTATTCGTAGTTTGTGACACGCTTGGACGACTAATGTGAACAAATACGCTGAGATCCAACATGCGTTTGTAGATTTATTTGCACAAGCAGCTATCAGCAGCGCAGCAGAGGATGGACATGACGCACACTATGGTAAGAGGTGTCGATTGTGACAAACCAGGCGTAAACAGGCGGTCAACAAAAATTACAGCTACCCTTCCCTGACACTCAACAACTGTGCTGCAGGTAAGTGCACGTCTTTACACACATACATGTGCGCACACACGCACACGCACACACACAGATGGGGCGGGTCTGATGCTGTCTGCACTTTGTAAGGCCGAGGCTGTACATACAGCAGATTTTTTTAATGATCCAAAAAGACCTAGGAATCACAGAGCAATGGCCGCCTAAAGATTAACTGAAAATGATATGCGCACGGAGAATTAGTCAGTGGCAGTGTGCAGGAGTTCTACACACGTGCTAGTGTTATCAGTGAAACAGTGCACTGGTCTGGACAGCACCAGAATTGAACAAGAACTAGATTAAGACTGAAACAGGTGAACTGAACCTAAAACAGGATTGAATGAGGACTAAAGTAGGACTGAACCAGACTTGTTGACTGTTATAGAGAGTAAAAAGGAGCAGCAGACTACACAGCCACAGGATTACAGACTATTGATAAAGTCAAAAGGTTAAAAAACATTCTAATTCTATTGCATGTCTCTTATGAATGTAGACATTGGCAAAAATAATAATACAGTAAGCTAGTACTACTGAGCCTACTGTATATAACACATTGAATAATAACAAAAGTCAAAAATGTAAACCTATATGGTAAAATAAAGACCTAAGGAGCCTAAAACCCCTTAGTATATTGTTTATTGACCTTTGCTTTTGCACACCATGTAATTAATCGGGATTAAAGCGCAACTTAATCGTGCGATGGGATTAATAAACAATTTAAAAATGTATTTTCTGCACAGCTCCAATTTAAATACAGTTAAAAGGTAGTTTATTAAAACATAAAGCGTAATTACTGTTTTTACTGTATGGTTCTGCTGATCTAGCCCACAAAGACAATGTCTGTGACTGTACTAAGTAACTGACAGTCATTATTATGCTACTTTTGCATTGACTTTATGAACTTCTTTAAAGCAGGTGGAAAATAATTGTCAGTTGTTGAAAATGTAGCAATGTAAGAATGCTCACTCATACTGACCTCTTGACACTGAAGTGGAGGCAGTGGCTCAGCTCCAGAATCTTCATGAGGGTCTTGCTGTCATACTCAGACGGTCTTTTCAGCGTTACTCCCTCAGGTAATCCTGAAGCTACCACACAACCAGGGTTCTTCTGGATCCACTCATAAGGCACAGAGACAAGGCTGCTCTTCCCCACCGCATCACCTGCACAACACAGCAGTCACTGAAAGCACGGAAAGCAGGATTATGCCCACAACTTTTGTAGTATTATATTTCTTAAGGGCCAAATCGACGTATAGATGAACTGATACTACTGACGTCTGATCCAGAACAATTTACTGATTGATTCAGAAGGTTGCTCCTTTTGCTATCTTTTTTTTAAAGCTGCTAGCCTCTTCTCTGCTCCTCATCCTTGTAGGGCCTGATAAGCCAAACTATTGCTGACCTCAAGAAATCTTGCCCATGTTGGATAAGATGCCCTGCAGGAGAACCAGAGTCTATGGGCCACAGTGCAACTGTGGTCAGATAAAAGACTTATCTGTTTGACTGAATAGCTTGAACATCTAATTCATGAATGGACTCTTATAGGATTCAATTACAATGTTGTGTTATTTTGAGAATGTTCTTTTGTTGATTCAAATGTTTTATGAATCGTGTTGTGAACATTTCAGTGCCGTAATATGCTTTTCAACGGACAATGACAATTGCCTTAACTTGGTTAATGGTCACACAATGGAGGCCTGTTTAATGTCTTGGGGGTCGGGAGGTCAAGTCTCTGATTGGTTGGAAGTCGGCACCACAGTGTAAGACGCTGACAAGCTAAAAACCCCATGCACCGAGCAGATAAAGAGAAAACAACTGAGTCCCGACAAGGTTGGAGATTCGGCCGGGCCCGGCCAGGCCCAAATGCCTAAAATGCAGTTAAGATAAATATATTTCAAAGTTAACTAAAATATTTTACAAATGTTATCCCGGTTTAGCCATTTTGTAGGTTTTTAATTTCACTTCCTGGTTGTAAATGATGACATCACGCTAGGAAATTACCATAGCAACCATCTGTACAATTGGGTAAAAACTCCTCTAATGTCACAGATGTTTTTCTTTGATAAATAAAAATACAAAATTAATGTTTAAAGGGTAAAAAAGTAGTTTGTTTTGTAAATTACGCATAGCCTTTGTGTCCCCAGTGTGATGTCATCAATCGTGTTTACGTCCTGTAACTTTTGACAGATTTTTACACTTTTCTCCACAAACGGCTGAGTGATTCTTGTAAAACTATAATTTATGTTGATAAGAGGCATTAATACAACAAATAAAGTCCAAAATCGAAAATGATACAAATCTGTCATACGCACTTTAAGTTCAATACAATTCCTTAACTATCACTATCTCCTCTCATCCACTCTCAGAGGAGGGCATAGTAGAACCATGTTTGGTGTGAGGAGATAATCAAAGCATACATCCTCATTTCTTCTCTGTGTATCAGCTACACTCCCTTTTCACACCCCTTCTACCTTCACATCACATACCACAGATCACCACATGATGTCACACTGTACGGACTGCACATAAACCTTTCAAAATACACAAGCAGAACCCTCCCGTGTAGTTATTATTATTTGTTTATTCTGAAAACCACCAAAATGAACTGTACTGGATTACAGTTACTTTCAGTTAGTTTTCCCAATACATCGTTTCTGAAAATCCGTTACTTCCCACCACTGATGATAGTGTCCTACATTTGCTCCAGCAAACACACCCTCACACTGAAGACAAGGTGTTGACTGTGAAGAGGGCGTTAAGAGACTTACTGTAAAGTACAGTGAAGACTTCTTCCACCATCTTCCTCAGCACGGCGATGTTGGATTGGTCTGAAGTTCTAGGCTGACATTGCTCAGAGCCTTTACTGGATTTGATCTGCTCCCCCTCCTGGTCTTTGGTGAGGGGGTTCGGTGTTTGGACACAGGGTAAACCTGTGGAAAATGACTTTGTTGGTCACTGGTTGGAGAATATTTAACTGTATGTAACTTTGCCCCCCCCCCAGCCTGGTTCACTTTAGAGCATTTTGGAACAGTTCTCTTAATGGTGGAATGCTTCTCCAATTCCACATGTGTGCGCTGTGAGACGTGGAAAAAGCTAGAGTGAGTATGTAACTACTTCCAGTTTATACTCATTAATTCTGCATTGATTTAACTTCTCTGCAAAGCCTCTCTTCATGCAATGCATTGGGTTCGGATAATGTTAGATTCATTATGTAATGAAAATATAATATTTTGGGTCTTGACGCAAGTGAACTACAGGAAACGGCTGCTTTGTTTTGCTAAGAATGATGGTCGACATATGAGTTAGCATCATTTGAAATATGGAGTTTTTTTCACAGAATCAACTCAGCGTTTGGTGAGAAATTATTCTGTTTAGCCCTGTTTTTGCACGAGTCTGTATTCTCTCTTATCGAATCATTTGCAAGACGCTTCACAGCCCACTCTGGATCACTTAAACGAGCCAGTATGGTTCACTTAAGACAGTCACAATATGCTCCAAAGTGAACCAGTCAAAATGTGGCCTTTTTGAAAACATCATTTCAGATTCTATAGTTTTATTGGTAAATAAAGAATTTTAAAAATGACACTTGCGGCAGAATTTGAAGAAGTCTGTCTGGATTTCCCTTCTTGAATTGAGGAAGACTCTGCCTTTCTCTGTGCCCACAGCAATCACGCTGTCCTCGTGCACCGTAACACAAGCCACTTCTGCATTCAGTTTGGACATCGCCGTGCACTGAAAAGACAACGGTTCAAATCTCTGAGGCTTAAGCCCAATGCAAACACATCAGTCGCATCACATACCACAGAGTCCAGGGCAGACACCAGGCTGGTGAGGATTTCTTGCCGCATAGACACCAGTGGGAGGGCAGGGTCCAACCGGGCAGTGCTTCTGAAGGCGTCAGGGGTGACTTTCCTCAACTGCGCCATTCCTGAGTGGAATTACAGGGAGAGTGCTCTTTGAATGTAGATCCTCAGCCATAGACATTTTATTTCAGGTTTGAAACGATATTGTCTCTAGCACCAGGTAAAAACAATAGAAGTACACATTAATTGTGAACATGGATGTCAAAATTATTTGGTTAATTGATAATTATTATTGTACAGGTCACAATATAATCATACAGCCTAAAAAAAACATTACTAATCTTGACAATTTTAGAAGTAATATTAAGTATTTTTTTTAATTCAATATATAGTCCAACATCTAATACAATAGAACTAAATGCAAAGTAATTATTCTCTGTCAATGTTTTCTACCACATTCACTTCATTTTCTGTTTCAGAAAGTTTTATTTGGTAAAACTTTGTGAGGAATAATGAAGCATTAAGACAATGAGAATGAAAGAAAATGAAATGAATATTGTTTGTTCAGGAGGTTGTTGACCTGTTGTTAATACAGAAAAGTAAGCCAAGGGGTCTAGTCACTGATAGAAATAATCAGATTAAACATTTGTGAAATGTAGATATTTCACTGTAAAATGCAACATAATGAATGGGGAAATCTGACTCTTGACCATCTGTGAGTATGACATCATCACATTCTAGAATCAGAAAACCACCAACAGGTAGAAGTGATGGTTGGGTTCACGTGATATCACTATATTCTGTCAGTTAATAATATTTAATACTGGAGGGCAACTAAAATAAATATCTTTAAAATGCAGATTTTTGTTGTATTACAATGAGTTCTAGTCATTAAGATAAATCATCAAGTTCAACGCAAGTCCAATGCAATCAATAGGAAAAGTGGACCTCCATCTGAGGTCATGACAACATCAGATTCTAGAACGTGAAAAGAACCGATTCCACAACATCTTGCCTAGCAACCATATTGTAAACAAGTGCCAAAATCCATCTTAATTACAAAATACAAAATCATTTGTCAAAAGACAAATGATACCCAATTATTATTATGAATATTTTGATTGATTGTTTAAACTATCAGGAAATTGTGTCCAGTTTCGTGCAAATTGTCTCTGGAATAGTAATAAGTAATAATAATATTTAGTTTAAAATACTAAGTTTAGTATTGAGCTCGAGATCGTGACGTCACACATAATATAATTTTCAGTTAGCCCAATGTTAAATCAATGGAGATTTTAAGATGTTAAATACTAAACTTAGAATTAATTCAAAAGTAAAACACTATTGATAAATATATTTACCAGAAGTGGCCCAGCAGTTTATCGGGTTCTTCCATGGATTTCTTTGTTGTTTTTTTTACATCGTTTTGGCTAATGTGTCTCTATGTAAGCTTAATACACCAGCTGCAAACATGGCAGATTTCCATGGTAACTACTGTTTTTTGCCGTTCAATCCTGAGCTCTATAGACCCTTTAAAATGCTATGTCATAAAAATTCTGGAATGGAGGCAAAATGAAGCACACTAATATATTTCCAATAATTAGCTGTGCCAGATAGTATGCTTTTCTATTAGCGGGGAAGGACAATATACTATTTTCTAGCTTTAAAATAGAATTTGAGCTTCACAAAAAGTAGAATTAATCTTAAAGTGCTGTATGTACTATATCTGTAGATAACTGAAAAAATATTGTGGGTTCAACATTTCTGTTGTCCAGTAAAACCTACAACTTTGGATTTTTCCTTTATCAAAAACGCCAAGAATTTATCATTATCTCCTAAAACATAAACAAATAATGTAAAACACAATAGTAAATTGTCTTTAAAGCATTCTCTTATATCACTCACATGTGTCTGAGTGGTTTCCATTTTCCAAAAGCATCTACATTTTTCATATTTTGTGATATTCTGAAGTTAATCTCAATTTGGCCCATTGAAATGACATTATGTTCCATTTCACGTTGGCCTTCATTCCGGAACTTAGAATGTTTTAGTTTACACACCTTTAAGGGGTCAATAGCATCTTAAAATCTCCACTGATTTAACACTGGCCTAACTGAAAATTCAGTTATGTGTGACGTCACGATCCCGAGCTCAATTGATGACAGAGTATTCCGCTTGAACTCATCCCTGTATCCTGTCATCTTCTACTTTTATTTGACACTTTTTCTTGACTGACTGACACGCGGCTGGTGTAAAACTGCGAAAAATATTCACCACAAGCATCATTTCAACAAATGTCATTATTAGAAAATCACTAGAGTGGCTCAATGTACACCCTTTGTATAACCACGGGCAAACTTTGTGAAACACCCAGTGAAATACTGACTTTTATACATTTGACTTGTTCTTTTATTTACACAAATTGGGAGTTTAGCCAGACACACGTTGTAGATCACTGTCAAAAGTCTTATTCCTGTCGGGTTTTGCTCTTTGTATTATTAAATAGACACCTGGACTGACGCGTATGTCTAATCTCCTCTCATATTGTCTGGATTTACTTTGGACATAAATGTAATCTGTACAAATGTCCCGCGCGTGTGGGACACGGGTGCGTTCTTTCAGATTTCGGAGCTAATCTAAAGGCGATGGAAACGTAAATCCGCTAACGCATTAGCTCGTTTACGTTAGCACGTTTGCTAGCTAGCGTTAGCACTTTGCTTTTCATTTTCTTCGCCGTCGCTTCTGTTTGAATGCCATTTGCAGAGCACAGTCCTAACGTGAACACACAAACAGAGCACACAGTAACACTTCCGTCTTTAGAAATGATTAAACATTCGAACAAACCTCACCTAAATAAGTGAAGTAGTAGCCTTGATGCTGCCGTCAATCCCGGGTTGTTTCCTGTTTAATCCATGATAAACGATGATAATTTTCATCCACAACGTTGTCCTTTCTGAACTAAAACGTGTAAACCCACAACTTTCCTTAAGGGACTTGTATCGCTTTGCTATAAAATAAATGTCTCAATTTAAATTAGTTTTTACATAACAGTCTGAGTGTCCCTTTCCCTTTTCTTTGTTCTGTAATCTAGTAAAATTGAAACTCATTCGCCTCCTGCTAATCCCAGCCCAACTCAACAGCATCATCTATTGGCTGCCATTTCCATACAGGATTAACGCAGGAGCCCCAGGAACCCTCAGGCTCCAAACTACTGCACTTTGTGGACAATCTGCACATATATTTTCTATAGATTTTTTGCTGCTGTTATTTATCAGATTATTTGAGGATTATGGGGCAGTTCTGTAGGTCTACTGGTGGGTTTATTTTTGTGTCCTTGCTTAGTAAAATTAATTTCTTTTATTTTAAAGACTTTTTTATTGTGTTGCGTCACGTATACACTTTTTTTTTCTTTTTATGGCTTTGTAGTTTATGGTTTTTGTCTTTTTTCCCACCATATTTACGGTGGTGGAAAGACTACTAAACATTTGCACTCAAGTGTAGATACATGACTAAAAATGTTCTCAATTACAAGTAGCTGCTACCAAATGTGTATGTAAGTAAAAGTAATAAGTATGCAAAAAGAAAAAAAAAAAAGAAAAGAAAAACACTTCAAATGGCCTGAATAGCCTACATCAGAGTTTCGCAGCCTTTTTGTGTCGCAGCACACTTGGTTGAAGACATACCATGATGCATCACCTACTAAAGTGTTACCAAATTTGATGTTTTAGTTTTTAAAAAGGTGGCAAATAAACATGGTGAATTCTTAGTGGTAATAATTAATTGTGATGGTTTTGCCGTTTTTGGTATACGAGTAGGTTTTGGACTCTTTAAAATGTGAATTTTTCAATTAAATTGCTCAAATGTGGATATTTTTTCGAGGCACATTTGGCAACACCTCAAGGCCCAACCTTTTTACCTTGAAGTACAACAAGTGCATTCTATGGTAAAAAACATTACAAACCCCCCCCAACAAGCTGAAATCAAACACCGACATTCATGGTAATCATGTTAATATTTAATAAACTTGGATGTCAATGTCATGATAATAATCCAGAGAATTGGAATCCACATAATAGGCAGCGTTTACAGAACTTGAAAGTTCAGTTGATTCCTGTGTGGAGTTTAATCACAGCAAAAATATTAGCAAATGTCCACTGACCAATGACGACTGACTCAGAGTTAAATGCTGTGGTTTGCAGGAGAAAGGACAGAGCTTGGAAGACTTGCATTTAAAGCTATGATACAGGCCCCGTGTGCCTCTGTGACAGTAACAGTAGCCTTTGCAACAAGAAAAAGCGTCAGAGACAAATCATTTTTTTAATTTGAATATTTGTTTTGCATGAACAGATATTTTCCTTTTAAAAAATCATTAGACATTAGGTCTAGTCTAGAGGTGGTTTGAGTTAGGTGGTGGTTTGAGCCATAGCCCATATATACAGTATCAACTATGACCCAGCTTTTGATGTCCTATACACAATTTAAACATTTATTACAATAAAGACCAAACAGTCTCATTTTAAAGTTGTTGTGGCTGTGTATGTTTTTCTTTTTACAAAGGTTAGAGTTAAGGGATCTAAGATAAAAGGCAAGCATGTTTAAAGTTCTTACTAGGCCTATATATACTGCCAAGAAGCAATTGGAAAAGCAGATTTTTTTTTCTTTCGATTTTAAATGCTGGTAAATTTCTGACATAGAATTTTTAAACCCTGACAAATATGTTTGTTGTTTTTATTTTTATTTTCAGTCGCTGAATTTTGCACATACACATACAAAGGAAAACTTTATAATTTAAAAGGAGACATCAAGCTTTTTTGAAGTTTTTTGTATTGAACTATAACGTTAGTAGATCATCATTTATTCCATACACTTCATTGTAAACTGCAACACTGAACTAAAATGGCTTCGTAATAGAAACAGGTCCATTGACTTCCTGTTCAAAAGTGCAAAACCGCCTCTTGATTGTAACATTTAATTGTAAAAAGCAGCACATTGTCATTGATACATTTATTTTTGAAAAGTGGTTATGTGACATTTCAGGTATCTGTCACTAGAAGTCTACATTTTTCAAATAATCAGTACAGGGATGTGGGCAGGGATAGGGGGTAGGTGAAACAGACATTTTCTAAGCACTGCCTAAGTTACAAACAATAGATTAACTCAAACACGCATGAATAATAAGAATACAGCTCTGAGCAAAGTAACGGTGAGGACACGCTGCTGTAGCAAGGTTAAAAGCGTATTTATTTAAGTTGATTTTGCATAATATGTCTCCATTAAATATTCAGTGCATGTATTTTCCGACCCCAAATGCAACACCCTAAAAGCTCCTAAATGTTGGATTCCGTGCAGAAGTTGATGGTGCGTGATGTGGTAAATCTAATGTCTTTAACTCTGATAACTTAAATAATTCTACATTTATGTCACAGTGCAGGCCCATCCAAGCTGTCACCCTGTTTGTCCTCCATTGTGGTTTTATAACCTCACACTGAAGGTCTATTTTTCCTAAATCATCTGACTAAAATAAGTCCCAATTCAAACTGAAGCTGTTTCTGAAACCTTTGGAGCACAAACTATTGTCTGGACTCTGTGAAGCTGAGACTCTGTAGATTTGGCCCCTCATTTCTGATTCACTATAAGTACAAGTGGAAACAAGCTCTGCACAGAGGAAAACCAAAATGTAAAGTCCGTTAAATAAATGAATGAGTAAAGCTGGTGTCTGGAGGTATGGCCGGATTGACACTAGTTTGGGCATTTGTTTTATGGATGGAAGTCTAGGCAGAAGCCATATAAAAGTCCTATTACATTTTTTTGGGGGGTACTTTGGAGTTTGGACCCTGATTCACCCCAGAATGGTTGATTTGAGGGTAAATAAGAGGGATACAGCTTTCTGTTTATGTCTAACATTTGTAGAACTTGATTCTTTTTATCAGATGGTGGACAGAATTAAGTAAATAAAGAAAAGGTCCAATGCAACACTGGTGGAACATTACAAAAGTAACAGCATGATCAGACCTTTGCCCATTAAAAGATAGAACATGCTTGCCTCAGTCAATGGACAAACCTGTGTCCCTTTTTTTTGCTTAATTCTGTTTTAAACCCTGGAGGTGTTGTTGGTTTATTTTTCTTATGTTGAGCAAAACTTTACTTAATCATAAATCAATCTTAAGTAAGTAAACTCTCTTAACAACCAGGGAATGTCTGCCTCAAACTCTGCTAAACTGTAAATCCAACAGGAACAGCCTCTGCTGCCTCAGTCACACATGGACAGCTGCAAACTTTTTCACAGTGACTTTTACACTCTGAATTTAGTTCGTTGAAACTGAGAGCTTGAAAATCTAAAATCATTTTTAAAGTGAGAAAAAAGAAATGTTTACTGTGGAATTCAGTGACTGAAATTCAGAATCAAAACAATTGAAACGTGTTTTTTCAGGGTTAAAGAATTCAGAGCAAAAATATTTTCCAGCCAACATTTAAAAAGCAACATCTGATGAAACAAATGATCTTCTATATCAGACGCGGGGCCCAGACTGTTCCTGTAGAAGCAGTCGGACCAAGTGTCAAGGTTCAGAACAACAGACAAAGGATGAGTCTTTTTGCCTTAGTTTGATTACAACCCTTAACCAATTGTTGCAACTGTATTGATAAGTCATATTTATTGTTTTGAAATAGATTAGTGAACAATATAAGTGTATGTTATTACATTGTTGGTTGAATATGAACATCCTTAAGTCATGTGATCAGTACAAATAATAATGCAACAAAAGTAATTATGACCCCACTTTGATTTGAGGAATTGTAGCTTTTCTTGAATGTGTTAAATTATACAGAAGATTTGTTTAGAACTAAAAGTCAAGAACAAATTTACAATTGCAATTTACTGTAAATTATTGTGCAGAAAATGTAGCAACTATTCCTACATGTTTATGCTTAAAGTATGAGCAACAGAATCCTTGTGCCCCCAAAAGTCTAATCTAGAGTTATTATGTACAATATACAGTAGAACAGAGGATCTGTCGCTTGTTCATTTAGTTCTATTCACTTGGATGTAGTATTTGTAACTGCAACTGTTAACCACAGTGTCTCACAATGTTAAAAATAACAATATTTAATGAATTATGAAAGAAAAAAAACACCTTGTAATAGTGCCCATGGCAACAACAAAACCCAGCTGCAGCAGTGTAACTTTGTTGAAGTTTGCTGATGCCGGGGCTCTTGATGTTAAACATTAGGGCCCGAGCTATGGGGGCCCTTGGAGAAATATCGGGCAAAATATTGTGGCAGATATTCCACCTGGGCATATTATACTTTGGTTAAACAATTGTGCTCTGGACTTGAGTTTACGATTTATAACAAATACAGACAGATTAATGCCCTAACACAGTATGTGGAGCAGGGCCAGTCTTTTCCTGTGAAGTAGACTGTGACGTGGTAAGGCAGCACCAGAGCGACGCTCAGACTGAGGCAGCACTGGATTTTTAAACTCAGTCTGAACTAAGCTATTCACTTTTTCAGCACAGACGACATCATTAACAAAGTAGGCTTATTTTTTTAATCAAGGATAAAAGAAGAGAGAAGAAGAGTTCTGACTGTTCACGGTGGAGCGGATTGGAATGGTCCGAAAGTGTCTTTACTGTCTTAAAGTCTATATGACAGGTTCTCAACATTTTCTAATTACACTACACACACTAGAGCATTCTTTTGGCAGTTTAAACTGTCATTTAACAACATAAAGGTGTTATCGGCTAGAATTATTAGTCAAATCATAACTGTTGTGTAATTTATAAGATTTTGGTCGTTGTTTTCAAAGTGGTTGCTAGGTAACAGTTGTGGAATTACCTCTACCTCCATCCAACATTTTAAACTTTACAAAAACTGTCAAAGTGGGCACCAATAGGCAAAATATTTAATCAAATCTTCAGTATAATCATGTTCACTATGATTTAGTGAACCAGTCATATGAACTTCAAGTGAACTGTAACAAGTTGTCTGGCTACCTTTCTGCATACAGTAAAATAAATGCAAAACGGAAGTAGTTTCCCGTTTGTTCTAACTTTAGCTGCGTCTCATGACCACAAACTTGGAATTTACTGAATGTCTTTTGTGAATTGCTTAGATTGGCCTCATGATTAAATGTATGTATAATTCAAATACAATTTGGATTTTTAGTTTATAAAGAAATCAATAGTTATGTCTGAGTGAGCCTCTGGACCCAGAGCCAGGACCTGCCCAGGGGGATACATTCTGCCACTAGAACAGCCATTCCAAAGTCAGAAGGGCAGGAGCCAGTCGTGATCATGATAGACAGAGCTGCTTTCAACACACTGGATTATACGGACAATCCTGGACCCACATATATGTGGCTGGCATTGAAGTATCGATAGCATATCATAACTGTAAAAGCTGGATCCAATATTAATAAGCCTTCCATGCCTTTGTTCTTTACAATTGATGGTTAGAAGGCAGAATAACAGTAAATGTGGCCAAAATAAAAACAACTTTAAAACTGATACAATCTGACCCAAATATTATAATTGGTTGCCTATGAACAATTTATTATTACATCACAGAATATATCAGCTGTTCTGTTGCTCCCCTCCCAACCTCCTTTGGTTGGCAACATCTTTAAAGGTCTCAGTCCCCAAAAATCAAAAGCGGTCGGGCCCTAGTTCACCTCAGCGATGACATCGTTCTCTCCACAGCCTCAGTTTGATCCCAGACCTTGGACAGACCGAGCAGAACCCACAGTATGTGTGCACAGCAGCAAAGCATTTACAGGTCAGCCTGGATATTTGACCAATTCTTTTACATCTACTGGCTCATTTTCACATCTATAAAAAACAATTCTCAAGAATCATTAACAAAGCAAAAAACAAACAAAAACAGGCCACAGTCAGGCATCTGGAAGAAAGGCCCCGCCATGAACAGCTGACCTCTGCAGCTCTCGGTCTGCCCTGTGGGTCAGCAGGTCTGGTCAGGACAACGTTGCACGCAAGTTCCCAAGGGCCAATTAGAATTTCTATCAAAAGCTTTCTTTCTACCGTTATTATATTTTTTATGTAAGACTTAAGTTAACGTAAGGATTTCTTTATTCATTTGAATGTAATAATTTAATCTGTCTATTATTCATTAAGTCCTTAGACAGCGGTGGTAAAAATGAGAAAGAAAAAAAATCTGTTTTATGAAGGTCATCAACATTTTAAAACACAGGTTAAATGACTTTGAATGTGACCTGCAGCACTGGGAGCCCAAGACAAACTTCCCTTTGGGGACATCAAAGTGGAACCTGAATCTGACTTGGAAAAGATGAATACAATGGAGGAATGTCATTTTGTAATATTAATATTGATTCAAGGTATTTGTTTCTTGTTTATTTGCTCGGTACAATGTGTGTTACTGAACATATAAGATACACAGGCTCACTTCTATCTGTTGTCCCGCTTTCACCCTCACAAACTCTCATTCATACCAGTGTACTTCAACTATGGAGGCAAGGTGGATGAAGTGTCTTGCCCAAGGACACAACGGCGGTATGCACTGCAAAATACTGCTTCTTATTTCAAGCTGATCATAAATCATCTAACGCCATTGGCAAATGTGGTTTATTGTTTCAAGCTAAAATAGACCAATTAAAAAGGCCACAATTTGAACAATCTAGGTCTTATTAGTAAATAATACAAACTTGTCAAAACACTTTCATTAAGTAATGTTCCTTCATGTTTTTCAGCGCTGCATAAAATTAGGGGAAGGAAATTCTTTTGATCTGACTCTCCAGATACGGCACACATGCAGAGCTTCAGGCAGCAGGAAGTCACAAATAACGTCCAGAAATGACCTGTTACTTCAGTGACAAGCTAAGAAACGTTGGCTCTTTTGGTTTGTTGACTGAGCCTCATCTTCAGACCTCATCTCCTCCCACATCAGAGGTTCACCTGCAAACACACAGTACAGAGAGTCATGAATGATTCACATCATTTAGACCTGCGTTAGCTGAAAACTTCAATCAGAATGTGTTGTTGTTGTTATTATTATTATTTTAGACTTTATCAAATACTTCTTTCATATCCTCATTGTTTAACTGAACTGCTTTCTACCTGTGGCCCATCGAGGCAACTGTTGTTGTGATTTTGGGCACTACAAAAATAAACTGAATTGAATTCTCAATGCAACAACTAATTAAATGAGTCATGACTCATTTACATTTAAATAATGAATGACCACTCTCTATCTTGACCATAAACAGATTCTGTCATGGCCTGATCAAAGAGGTAACATTGTTCTTTGTAAATATTCTCCACCAAGAGGTATTCAAGCTCAAACACTGTTGCCAGATGGATCTTACTGTTTCCAGCTGAATGAGTGGTGAAAACCCAAAACCAACCACCGACCAAGTTATTATTATTATTATTTTATTTTTTTATAGGGAACATTTTTATCAATGGTAAAAATAGCACAAATACAGGGCTATTCATCAAGAAGAAATATATACAAATGTGCAGTGCAAACTTTACCAGACTTGAAAATGTCCCATCCAAGGCAGGACTATTATTTGGGTATCATGATAATAAAAAGCTAATAGTGCCAAAAACGACTTCTTTATGAATTGAATGCATAAAAGATCTGTTGCTCCTACAGTACACGATGATTGGCTTGATTAACTGTGAGCGCGATGCACCCCGGGTTAGATTGGTGTCCAACATGCTCTGAGGTCACAGGGACGTCGGTAATGGAGCAGTCCAGTCATCTGTCAGCGGTGAATGCACAGTAGGACTGAACGATTTTTACTAAATTTATATTTGTATTTTAAAATTATATTTTAAAATGTATTTTATTGCAATTAGTTTCACTGCCTCAAAGTCAAGCAAACATCACATTCTTACCAAAAAATGCTCAATTTGTGTAAAAAATACTGCTGTAATTTACTTTTTAATAGTAATTTATTGTATTGTAATTATATTTTGATAATCTATTTCTCTCAGTTTAAGCCCAAATTCACCATATTAACAGTAATAATGAAGATATCTGTGTATTTATTTCAATAATCAGCTAAACTGGCTTTGGTCTGTGCACAAACTGCCTCTCCACCGCAGGAACTGAGGATTAGGGCTGCAACTAATGAATGTTTTGGTAATCGATTGGTCTAGCGATTATTCCTTAGAACGTGAAAGACCCTTGAATATGAGAATTTTGCTCAATTTTATTTAATTTTTATTTATTTATGAACTTTTATTTAACCAGGTAAGACATCGAAACCTCTTTTTCAAGGGTGACCTAGGGCAAAGTTAAAAACTTAACAGCAACACAAAGTTAAAAAACAAGACAAAACATATTTACATTTTAAGAGAGAATTTAAGACCAAAATGTACATTTAAAAGCTCAGACAATTTTTTAAAGATTCACGCTCTTTGTTTTTCAACATTTTGCGGAAACACATAAGTGAGACCAAATCGTGCAATCTCCACTCCGATTGAAGGGAACTCCAGGCTGTGGGAACAGCATAAGAAAAAGCCCTCTTTCCCCACTCGTTCTTTTACACGTGGGACAAGCAAAACATATCATGTGAGCACAGGATGTATTGACCCTCCACTCTCCAAGAAGGTGCACATTTACATAACAATGTATATACTAAAAGCATCCAATGTGTGAACCTTCTGGCACCCAAAGCAGGCCACCCAGCCTTGGCACAGAGATCACAGTAGTGGGTGAGCCTGCTACAGCCTGTCCAGAGATGCCCTGATTGTGATTAAAAGCTGAGGATCTACGCTGTCAAAAGCCTTAGATAAGTCGATAAAAAGAGCAACACAGTACTTTTTAAGATCCAAAGTTTGCAGGAAATCGTTACGAATCTTAAGCGCAGCTGTAACCGTACTATGTTGCTTTCTAAAACCAGACTGAAAGTTAGATAAAATATCATTAGCATCTAAAAAGTCTTTCAACTGGGTTCTGACCAATTTTTCAAGGATTTTGGCTACAACACAGAGTTTAAAGATCTGATCACCACCCTTTAACAACGGGAGTACAAATGCAGATTTCCTGATCTTAGGCATGGATGCACTATTTACACTCACATTAAAACTATAAGTTAAAGACTTTGCAATAAAATCAGCAGCCAGTTTCAAGAAAAAAGGTTCCAGATTATCTGGACAGGCTGCCTTATTTACGTTAAAGGATTTCAGCTCACGGAGAACTTCACCAGTGGACAGTGAAGTAAAATTAAAATAAGAATGATCTGGACGTTTCAGAACCAGCGTTTGATTTTGTCCCTGATTGACCAGGTCATGAATCAAAAAGTGCACCAGCAGATACAAAATGTTCATTAAAATAACTCAAAATGTTAGATTTATCTGTCACCTTTAGACCTTCCTTGTTCAAAAAGGTTGGTAGAATGTTAACGGCCACAGAATTTGTTTTTAATTTGACCACTTTCCAAAACTTTTTAGGATCATTAAAATTTTTTGTCATTTCTGAAAGGAAATAGTCAGACCTGGCTTTAATAATGGTGGAGGTACATTTGTTCCGAAAAAGTAGCCAGTGACTCTCAGCCTTGGATTCTTTGGCTTTAGCCCAAACGATATCCCTTTCCCTTAGAAGGTCTCGGATTTCAGAGGTAAACCAGGGGTTGTTTCGTCCTTTCATTCTGAACTTAAGCAAAGAAGCATGCTTATTTATTAAACTTTGTAATTTGTCAAGTAAATACTTCCAAGTAATATCATCCATTTGGAGAATCCTACTCCACTTGCATTGAGAGAGATCACGTAAAAATGCCTGCTCATTAAACTGCTTCAGGTCACGTTTGATTAATATTTGGGGTTTTAGTGTTGGCAATTTAGAATTTCTAACAACGCAGATAGCACCGTGATCTCTGAAATCATGTGCAAAAACACCAGAGCCCATGTACTTGTGAGGATTATTGGTCAAGAATAGATCAAGCAACGATGACCTGGCAGGACCTTTAACATTTGGTCGAGTCGAGTCGTGATTTAAAAAATCACAAACAGATTTTAAGGCATCTGATGAAGAAGTCAACCAATCAAGATTTAGGTCTCCCGCACTAGAGTTAGCCATAACAAGCTGATCAAGAGGGGAGGTAACGATAACAGCCAATGATTGTGAGTGACTGACTCACACTAAATTCTAGTTTTAATCTCAAAATTTTAAAAAGTTAGAGGAGTGACATTATACTTGTGTTTTATGTAAATTCCTACTCTGCCACCCTTTTTGGGGTGATGTAACCAGATATAAATGTCAGAAATGGCTTTTGACAACCACGTCTCTGAGAGCACAAGGATATCAGTGTCAGTGGTGTTAGTGGTGGTATCCAAATAAAATAAAAAAAAATGTAGTTTGGGAAGCAGACTACGAATGTTCATATGTATAACGCCAAGTCCTGATCTACTTTAAGTTCTCAGGGGTCTCAATGTTATTTAAAAGGGAATCTGGATTTGGCTTTATTTTACCCAGATAAAGCTGAAGTGAAGCCTTTTGACGATATCCTGGTGGAATATTTATAGATGAGTAAGTATTTTAATCAATTTCATGTTTCTTGTGTCCTGCACTGTGAGTAATAAAACCTCTTTTTTCAGACATGGAAAGTTTTGGAGTCTATGGATAGATTAGTTAGCAATTAATGGATAATTTAATTAGTTGACAACCATTTCTATAATCGATTAGTTGCGGTTTGCAGCCTTACTGAGGATTCATGTGGCCATCGCGGTCTCAAGCCATGACAGAGCTCACACGGCACTGGGATCAAATTTGACATTTCCCACTAATGCGCATGGAATAAAAAAGTGATAGAAATGCACAAGCAACAATTATATAGGCCTATATCGTAGAAGATGGGAGAGTTTGTGGCGTAAGTTTAACTAATTCGACTTGAAAAGAGCACAATGTCTCACCTAGTTTCACTAACTCTATGGAATATGGAATAATGGGCAAAAGGAAGCGATATAAATGCACATGCCACATCAACTTGTCAGATACGCAAATTGCCAAAGAAGAGACTTTAGCAAAGCAATTTTTACTATTTAGAAAAGGGAGGGAGGGGCAAAAGAGTGCAGTGAGCCGAGGGTCAGGGTGGGATCTTGGGGCGATACTGTTCAATTTGACTTCTATGAAAGGCTTTATTCCTTCATGGGGACAATGTCAACTCTAATGTGCACAGCGTACCTGAACTACACAGAGAAAAGTGAAGCACAAACACGCAGTGGACAAGAAGGAGGAGATTGATCTATTGTGATCAGAAACAAAACAGTGACATAAATCTGTTGGCTGTTCAAATGACATAATGGCAGAGCATGTTTTCAAGGAGATGTCCATTAAATATCTCAGGACCAGTATTGGGTAGCATTCCTTGGAAAGTAACTCTTCATGTGACCTTATTGTGTGACCAATGTGACCAATATTATATATAATATATTTGCAATGCAAAAAGCTTTAATAAGTCGAACAGGAGCATGGGTAAAGGAGCAGTCACTCTATTGTGTGTCAGTGGAAAAGAACAGTGATGTTTGTCTGTGCGAGTCCTCTGTGTCCTCTGCATTTAAAGTCTGCAAAAACTCCTGTCGCTACCAACTTTGGCTCTCACTGACGAGTTTGTAAATGTGCTGTGAGGCCCATGAGCTCGTGGAGAGAAGAGGCACAGCAGGAGGAAGTGTGGAAGGAGATAAAACTCCATTCAGTGGGCAGAGGAGGGTGAGCATGAGGGACGGAGGCTCTGTGGGGCAGAGGGTCTGCACGAGAGGAGGAGTTAGTTACCAACACTGATCAGGAATTATAGCCTAATAATTCAATTGAAATTTAATTGACCTTTTTAGACAGACTTTGACAAAATGGGACTTATACGCTGAACAAGATGTGCCGTACTTTGTATGTCATTGGATGTTTGTATTGTATTTTTTGTTTTTGCACTGCGTGTGTTGTGTTTTATGTGTTTGAATTTTAAAAACAGAAAATAAAGGACAAAAATTGAAAAAAATTAAATAAAAATAAATAAATAAACAGACTTAATTACATATTGGTCTAACAAGATAATAATTGCAGTCAAGTCAACTACAAAATATACAATTATTTATTTCTGCCCTCTCAATTCAAGGTTCGCTTTCATAATAATGGACAATACTCACATCTTTGCTTGTGTTTGGTTCACAGTGGATTCCATTTGCTGAATGAGCTTCATGCACCTGAAAAAAATACAACTGTCAATTACACAAAAATCAACAAGAGAGGGTTAAATTTGTCAATTCAGTTTGAGTTCAGGCAGATTTGATGCCAGCATGGAGCATGCACAAGTTTAGGTTTTTCATGTCTCTGCATGCGTCTTTCCTGGCTGCAGCAGGTTTTGATGGCTTCTTCCACTGGAGTCATTTATAACTTGGACTAGTCTAATTTGATTCCAAACAAGAGGAAAATTACTGGGACTGCAAAACACTGTGGATTTCTGCAGAATCTCTGCCACACAGAGATCCTCTATGTAGAATACAGACCAGTTCTCTATAGAGAACTGGTCTGGATCCCAGGCAAAAGGACAACAAAATAATACTGCAGCTCTTTTGCCATAGACTTTCTGACTTTGCTAGACCCTAGATGGAGTCGCTGGACAAGCCAGTATTCTTTTGAAATCTTAAAAGCCTCACACGGCAAATTATGAAACAGTCTGCAATAAGTCAAATATAAGCAGACAGTCAGTCACAGGAAACAGCAAGGGATCCACTGCACAGTTTCTTTTGTCTTAAAAGAGTTTTGAATGTCAGACTATACAATAATTCAAAAGCATAGGCAGTCACACTGTAACTGAAAAAACAATTCACTATTCCCAGTGGCAATCATAGCAATGAGGTAACGTCAGCCGTGTAGTGCCAGTGAGCAGAAGTGATCATGGAAGGGTTTAGAAACCTGGTCTCTTAACAGAACCGCTGTTACGAGTTCACAGTCCACTGAATCAATAAGCTCCAGCCCTTGTGGGCAAATATGTGCCTGCCACTCCTGTTATCATATACATCCTGTATGCACACCACACGCCACATTTCTGCATCTGCTTCTCTCTGTCTGTGTCCGACGAAGAGTTCGGTACTGCTATAAATCCTAAATTGTAAACTATTACATGTTTTTTTAATTTGACATAAATAATGAAATAATGCAGACATTTGCAGAGTAGAGAAATTAATTTTATTCTTTGCTATAAAAATACCAATAGTACCGTTAAACGGCCAGATCAATGAGAGTAGCAATATCCATAAATTCTTAACACTCTAAACACACTTTTTTCCTGATTGCTGTTGAGTTTACTGTTGATTACTGATGTTTGTTTGACAGTTTTACAGTTTTTACTTTTACTTCACTACATCTGAGACCGAAGATCTGTACTTTCTACTCCACTACATTTTTAACAGGGCAAAAGTACAAAGTAGTCATTTCAGGCCATCTCAAACAGTAAAGAAAAGTAAATGGAGGTGTTATTTTTAGCACATTCATAGTTTGAGCTGATGTCCTAACTTTGAAAAAACAAAAACACACAAATAAAAAAAGGAAATCAATTCCAATCAACGGTTATTGGGAGTTTTCCATTAAAAGTCTGTTGGAAGGTCCTTACTTGAGTCTTGTCAGGCTTCCTGCACATGGCTTGCACTAGCAGGTCCACACTCTGGTTGTGTTCCAGTGCGTTCCTCAGGGCGTCCTCAGTACTGCATAGTCGCTGTTTCAAACGGCTCACCTCTGAGTCCAGGGCAGAAGGCTCCAACATAGAATAGCGGCGGTGATCTGGTGAGGAGCGCTGCTGACCCTGACACACAGCAAGGAGGAAGTGAGTCATCATCTTGTTTTTGCAAGACCCCATTGTAATAAAAGCGAAGGCCGTCTCACAACTTGTTAATCATTAACTGATGCTACACAAAAAAATAATAATAATAATAATGATAAAAATAAATAAAAATGCCATGCACTTCAGCTATCTAGTTACAAGTTATATACATTTTTTTGTTTTCAAAACTGGCATTTAAAGTGTTAAAGCATCATGATTACTTTAAAATTTGACATTTCTGATTAGGGCACGATAGAGCTTTAGATTAAGACGAAAAAAAGGTTGAAAACTGTGAAAAAATATTTATATATGGTCTTGTATGTGGACATTAATGTCAAAAAAATGTTTTAATGCAGCAGCAAAACAAGTATTTTGAACTAAAGGCTTTGACAAGAAATAGGCCACCAGGCTGCAGCCTCTTATGATGAGTACAATATCGCATCATTAGCATTAACCCTTAAGATGAGTGCAATATTGAAGTCCGGAGAGGGGTAATCGGGAAGAACGGCCCCCCCGATCTGAACCCGAGTGGTGTTCTGTTATTGGTCTTCTGTGCTAGTCACAGTTTGTCCATAACGAACACCATGTTCAAGCACAAGGGTGTCCATCAGTGCACGTGGCACCAGGACACAGGCCGGAGGTCAATGATCGACTGTTGTCGTGTCATCTGACCTTCGGCTGCATGTCTTGGACACTCGGGTGAAGAGAGGGGCGGAGCTGTCAACCGGTTTCATCTCTGCTGTTTGCAGATGATGTTGTCCGCCTGGAGGAACTCTTTAAAGCCACCTCCCTCTTGAGTGGTTCTGGCTCCACAGTCCAAGTGGATGTCAGTCCTAGTTCATCTGCAGCCTGTCCGTCCGTGGGAGTAGGATCTCTCCTTCACTGTGGTTCTCCCTGAGGTTTCTACTTTTTCCCATGGGGTTTTTTGTAGTTTTTCCTCGCCGCGAAAGAGGGTCAAAGGACAGGGGCATTCTGGGACAGTTATCTGAACTGCTTTCTACCTGTGGCCCATCGAGGCAACTGTTGTTGTGATTTTGGGCATTATAAAAATAAATTGATTTGATTTGATTTGATTTGTTGTCTTGATGGCTCCATCAAACCAGGACTTGCAAATGCACTGGGACGGTTTGCAGCCGAGCAGCTGGGATGAAAATCAGCACCTCCAAATCCGAGACCATAGTTCTTGACCAGAAAAGGTGGTTTGTCCCCCAGGTGGGTGGAGAGTCCTTGCCTCAAGTGGAGTTCAAGTATCTCGGGGTCTTGTTCAGAGTGAGGGAAGGATGGAGCGTGAGATTGACAGGCGGATCGGTGCAGCGTCTGCAGTGATACAGGCGCTGTATCCGACCGTTGTGGTAAAGAAAGAGCTGAGTCGAAAGACAAAACTCTCGATTTACCGCTCAGTCTACGTTCCTACCCTCACCTCTGATCATGAGCTCTGGGTAATGACCGAAAGAAAAGATCGCGGATACAAGTGGTCGAAATGAGCTTCCTCCGCCGGGTGGCTGGGCGCTCCCTTAGAGATAGAGAGGAGCTCAGTCACACGGGAAGAGCTCAGAGTAGAGCCACTGCTCCTCCACGTCGAGAGGTGGCTCGGGCATCTTTTCCGGATGCCTCCTGGACGCCTCCCTGGGGAGGTGTTCTGGGCAGGGAAGACCCAGGACACGCTGGAGGGACTATGCCTCTCAGCTGGCTTGGTAACGCCTTCCCCTCGGAAGAGCGGGAGGTCGTGTGCATGGAAAGGGAAGTCTGGGCCTCCCTGCTCAGACGATTACCTCTGTGACCCGGCCCTGGATAAAGTGGACCAAAATGAATGGATGGAAAATAGTAGGTCGATGAAGGCTGAAAAACATATGACCTAGCAAAAAATTATTCGTAGCCTGTTTGCAGCCGTTAGTACGAGGCTTTCTCCGAAAGAATGCTACCACACCCTGCTACGTCAATTTCTTAATCAGTGGGAACAATTTAGCTAATTCGTGGAACGTTTTGGCTAATTTGTGGGAACAAATTCTATTTGATGGGAACTGAATAGTAATTCGTGGCCACAATTTACAAACATTCTGGACCTGTCATCGGGCAGGCTCCGCACTTATCTGAGAATCTACTGCTATTTACAGTTCGTAAATCATCAGCAGACTCATTCTGAGCATTTCCGCCGTCTAAACACAATCGCTACAACAGCTAGGTTAACTTACATTTCTTCACAAATGCTCCGAGTCATAATATTTTTTTGCTTATGTAAGCGCTATGCAGGCAAGTAGGAGGCGCCTGAACTTAATTAAGTGCCACTGGAAACAGCAAACATACTTTTTTTTTTTTTTTACATTTTTAATTCATGAGATGAATTTAATAAAATTTTGCTAATAATAAAAAAAAAAAAAGCATAATATTTTTCCAGGGGGAACCTGTTAAAAATGTATTCTATTTTATTTAGTATATCAACCTAAATAATTTGATAGATTAAAAATTAACAGTAAAAGAGAAAAGAGAGAGAGTTAAAGGAGAGAAAAAATAATAACCTGACAATTATAATATTTGTGTGTATATAATATATACACACACATACACACACACACACACACACACATATATATATAATATACACATATATATATAAAATATACAGTCTGCACAGGTCCTCACCAGTAGTAGCAGCTTTTCACGCAGACTTTTGATGTCGTCCTGTAGTTTCTGTTCTTTTACTTTCCACTCTGATTTGCACACGTCTCGCTCCTCTCTGGGAGGTCGGTGCGATTCCAGCAGAAGCACCCGAAGCTCGTTCAGACTTCTACACAAAATTAAACAAAACTTGCTATGGTGAAATATCACCATGAAGAGGCAGATAACAAAGATATCAGTTAATTTTGAATTGAAGTTGGTTGGACTTGGTTATATTAAGCTTATCTCTGTCATATAGTTATAATTGAGCACAGCAAGATGGCCTAAAGTCCACCACTAAAAACAAATAATTTAATAGTCTTAAAAGTGCAGATTTAAAACCCGGCTAATTTTTTTCCATTCTTGCACATAATTCTGAAGTTGAACGTAAACCAGTTTCTCAAGGGTTTAAGACAGAAAAGGCAGCTTGCTGATGAGCCGGCAGTTTGAAAGGACGTTGGGGTCCAGATTATGGTTCTTCAGAAGAGGCTGCACAATTGCATGTTTAAATGCAGTGGGAACACAACCAAGGGAGAAGGAGGTATTGAATCATTTTAGCATGCAAGGCTCAGTTTCGGGCAAAAACACTTTTAAGATGTTTGGGTGGAATGGCATCTAAAGGACACTCTGAAGGTTTTATGTGCTGCACTGTATCGCCTAATTTATCTATAACAATGGAATACCGCAGTATTTATCCAAAACAACTAATTTGGTAAGAAAATGTGTCTAGATTTCAGTATCAATATATGTATATCAATGTATGGATAATCACTAAATACCGGACAAAAATAAAAATTACAATATGTCTTCTTTAAACTATAATCAAGTAATTTATGCTCAAATGAACAGAAATGTGAAAGATCAATGTATTTACAAGGGCTAAAAGTGCAATGTATTGACATAACGCTGTAATCCAATAATAAAGTCTGTTAGATGATGAACAGTACCTCTCTTTCTTTAGCAGTTCTTGGCTGATGCTGACCAGCTGCCCAGATGCATCATGGGATTTCCTAGTCATGGAGTCCAGCTCCGCCTCAATGCGCATCCTCTCCTTCAACAGCAGCTCAGCTTTCCTTTCACCCGAACTGACCTTCCCTTCCAGTGCTGCCCAAAACATTGGAATTTTCATCATCAATAAGGTAAACAGAAACAGTGTAAAGACAATTACACTTACTTCAAAGTAAACTAAATAATGAACACTTTTTATTTATTTATTTTTTAAATGAAGGATTTGGGATTTCTTATAACTAGTGCTATAAATGACTTGGAGTATTTTCCTCCTGTTAATACTGTATTTTCTCTAACATTTTGGATGTTTCATGGCACTGAAAAACATTGAAAAACCTCCTTACAGCACTTAAGTCCTTACTCCTCCTGCTTATTTCCATGGAAATGTTGCAGAACCATGTAGATGATGTGCCACATCCAGAAAGTTACATGCTGTTACTTTAATTAAACTATTTTATAATGATAATTATATAATTTTTTTTTTTTTTAGCCTCATTGAAAGCTTCACACCTCAGTGAAGTCGTTGTACCTCTGCCAGCAACTGTCAACTTTGTTTACCCAAAAAACATGAGTTGGTTGAACATATTTCTTATACATACAGTATTATTCTCTAGGTAAAATTCTAATTGTATTCTGTCCAAGACTACTTGGACAGAATACAATTGTATGCATGACAGAACATTTAAAGTGCATCTGACAGGTTAGACTACAAATGTGCAGCCACAAAACACAGTGAACATAATTATATTTAGATTTTACTAACCAATTTGTACCTGTTTTTCCCCAGTTTGACAAATTTGGTCAAGTTTATAAAGTTACTTTCTAGTTGGACATGAGCAGCTGATGTGACATAGGTAGAGGTCATTTCACAATCGTTACCTGGCAACCATACTGTAAACAAGGGCCAAAATCCATATAAATTATGATAATGATAATAGTTATTATTAGACAAATAACAATACTGGAAAACATACAGAGAAAACAACAGAAAAATGTATCAGCCGCGTTTAAAATAGGCCTGTCCGAGACATTTGTGCAGATCAGGCTGGTGTCGATCAACGTTGATCTGAACACACGCTGATCCACACCAATGTAAATCTGTGGTAAATAGTTAACAATGTCTTAATAAAAACAAAAACAAAACAAAAAAACATGAGAACCTGTCATATGCACTTTATGTAAAAGTGTTACAACAGTGTTGTGACATGAAAGTTACCAGTGACTTGTGATTTGAGGGCTTCCACCTGTGAGATTAAAGCTGAAACTTCCTTCTCTCTTTTCAGCAATTTCTCTGTGGTTTCTGCAACAAAGAATAATCATATGTGCAACATTTGCCAGACACAATAAAAATAAATGCTAGATACACAAATTTGTTTCCATACTGTGGGACATTCCAGGCAAAGCAAAAACATCTCAATGAAGACAAGTCACATTTACAAAGTGTACCTCAATACTATTTGTTTGGGTTTTGTTTCTCCAGTATAACCAGTATTGGGTGTGTTAGTTTTGATTTATGGCTTCAGTGATTAACTAATGAATTATTGTTTGTGAATTGTTTGTTTCTATGACAAAGTAGGTCGAAGGTCAAATTTATTTGTATAGCACATATACAACACTCAGCGGTGCGGATGACAGAGTGTGGGATCAATATTTAAAACAGGGGAAATGAATGCTTGAATGCCAGCTGTTTTGTCAAGAAAAAATCTGAGAACATTTTCACACAGAACATCAGTCTGGACAACACCAGAAACCTCAGATTTAACAATGCTATTTAAAACGTTAAACAAGGCCTGGTGTCTGTGACCATTATTAGAAACAAAATTGCAAATGTTGGCTTTAGATGACGTAACAGCTCTCTGATAGTTGGACAAGCTGTCCCTAAGTATTTCGAGTGAAAGGGTTAACTTCTTTACACACATAAGTGTGTGTTTACACACATAAATGTAAGGATGTACTGTTTTCAGATAAAAATGCACATTTGGGATGTGTAAATCTGAAAAACAGATAAAGCCAATATTACATTTCTCACTGCATTTTGTTGACATATTAGATACAAAAGAAATTTACAAAGGGAAATGTACTGGAAATTAGCACACACATTTAAATTTTGCCTCAGTTTTGGGGGCTAAAACTTTAATAAATCAGGCTTAGTCTGAGATAATAACAAATCCTTCTGTACCATCTTTCAAAATCTTGTCAAATATTGTGCAGTTTGAGGAGTGTACGTGCCACTTTTAATGGCTGAGGCCATGAAGAGCGATCTGTATGTTCTAATGATGGGAATATTCTGGGCCCGGGTCTGGTTCGGACAGTAGTCTCTGTGTCATGCACAGACTCGGGTTGGATCATTTCAGCCGCTCAAAACTCCAGCTCACGGTCATAAAGTGTTGGAGATGCGCATCTTGTCTCTCGGTAAACAAAGTCTCACGTGTTCCGTCTGAGGGATTCAGAGGGTCGGCCGACCCGAAAACATGCAATGTGATTTCCAAACCCAACCCGACCCTAACCCGCCTGCAATAAAAAAGTCATTTTTCAATTAATAAACAAATGGACTATGCCATATTTATTGTGGAACTGCAGTAAACTCAACATAAAAAGGGAAAATCCTATGACAAATGTGTTCATCGCGTGCATCGTAGCCAACAAAATTCTCTGCATAATTAAAAAAGGGATCTGATTAACAACACGACAAACTGACATTTTTTTCCCCCACACAGTCAATATTCTTTTTGCTAAATTTGGCTGCACTGTGGAGAAACAAGATAGTTAATTGTTCCAGCATTTAGTCTGTTTCTTCTGGCCTCCAAAACGCACCAAGCTGAGCTAAAAGTACACTCACTGGAAAGGCTTGTGGCCGGGATGCACAACAGGCTTTTGCCACTAAAGACAAACAAGGACAGTGATCCCTACTATTTTCTAAAGAAGTCAAATCAAAGATCCACTTTTTTGGCTTGGCTTGATGCCATTATTTGGCTTGTGCGTTAACTTAAGCATTGGATGCACAGCAGTCTACCTGAGCCCGACCCACCCGCACCCGACATTCATCATCTCATTACAACCTGCCTGAACCCGCGGGCTCCACTGTCCAAGTAAAGTTAAGCTTCACCACATGCATATGAAGCAAACATCACAAAGACACAAGCACTAACAAGGTTTGGAAAGAGCTACCACAGTGTGTTGAGAAGTATTAGTGAGCTTGAGGTGAATCACACACGGGGAGGGCATCTGACACTCCCACTTTCTCCCGTGACTGTTTCTCCTCGATAACGTGACAAAGCACTGCAGTGATACTTTGCTCAAAAACAACAAATGGCACTAGTTGTGTAAAGTTGCAGATGCTTGGGCTTGCTTATGATTCCTGCAGCTGATGGTTTGATAACTCACTGGCACAAGCCCGAGTTAAACCACTGTTTCAGACAAAGAGAGAGGACCTGGTAAAGCTCCAGGCTTGTGCAGATCACTACATCAGTAATTATTGTGCCAAATAATACATTACTTAAGAAATAAGACTTTCTTTGGTATAGATATTTATAATTCAAATAACTTAATGACGTCAAAGATTTAAAAAGGGCCTATATAAATAATCAAACAATGGTGTTTATTTATTATAGATCAAAAGTAGTATATTGATTTTTAAACATATTTATTACATAAATACATAGATCATTTTATTTATTGTCCCATCATGTTCCACTTTCATGCATTTTTAGGTCGTCACCCTGGTATATGGTCTCGCAGGTACCAGGTGCACAAGTGCGCTTGGCTTCAAACGCATGTGTTATCGAAAATGAGAGAAATAAACAGCTTCTCTCTGTGTTTAGGCCAATATCTGCTCAAATGCAGAAATCTGAATGCAGTTATTGGATAAGATGTATTTACTGATGATTCCCTGTATCAAACACTTCAAAGTCTCTTCACTTCTGCTCCTCTCGAGTGTTGTCTAGAGAGGGAGGGTCTCAGTCTGCACAGAGATAAGCACTGCACCTGGTGGAGGTTTTATAGATGCCGCTCATGGTGCAGAGGGTGGACTACGCAATGCATAGTGCGCACGCAAGCTTTATAAATGAGGCCCATGACCTTTCAGTCTTTGGGAGAAAAATACATTTGGAGAAAGGGGCCTTTGAAGTTCCCAGAGAAATCTATGGCTGCAAGTGGATTAAATTGATTAAGAACATTTTAGTTGCAGGTTAAAGCTTACGTATATACTGCGAGACCAACCTGATAAAAAAACAAAACAGTAATAATAAAATAAAGACTTTTCCTGTAAATTACACTACAGTACACTTACAAATAACTAACTTTTATCATATCATGCTTATCATAATTTCTCTTTTAATAGACTGATTCATACCTTGAATATTCTGTTTGAGATTCATCTTTTCCTCTGATGTTTCGTGGTCTTCTATCACCTGCAGACAACATAGACAGTATGACATGGTCTTATAAAATGAGTAATAAGAATAAAACCAAAGAAGTCTTCACCATGGTAACCTATGGGAATCAACATTTCCGCAGCCATGTTGTGAGTATAAAATTCTACTGAATAACACACACTAACCAGAGCTGGACTTTTTTTAAACAAACTGTCGTATCTGTGCTAAATTATACTAAGAATTTGTAGATACAGTGAAAAACTAGTGTGAGGTTATGAAAGTATATTTGCAGTAAAACCTAAAAGTCAATTTGTTATAAAAGTAACTAATGATTTATTATATAAAGAAATCATATAAAATACATTTGTAAATGTATTAAACCCAGGCTCTGAAATTGCTCATGAATGAAAACTTGTAATTCTTCTAATATTCTGAGGCTAGTCCCTGTTTCTCCACTGTAAATGCATTATGTTCAATTTTATTATTGCCCCCAAGTTACCTCCATTCCAGACTTTGGATAGCTTTTGTCTTTCAAACTTCTAAAGGGTCTGTATTATATCATATCACACTGTGAGTATGTACAAGGGTTTGAACAGTAAGTAAAGGGTGATCTCTCACGTTTGCCTCCTGCTGCGTGCGGCTCTGACCCTGCAGAGCCTGAAGCTGGTTGCTGGTCACTCTCAGCTCCTCCTCTAGTCTGTGGATAGTGTCCATGCTGTGGTTGTAGTCCTCTGGAAGGACCTGACTCTCCAGCCGCTCCCTCAGCTCTTGCTCCAGCCGATGAATGGTGTCCAGGTTCTGGCTGTGGGCCTGCTGGAGGGCCTCCAACTCGGAGCTCTTCTGTTCCAAACTCATCCTCAGCACACTCTCGCTTCTGTCTCTCTCGTCCTGCAGCTTCTCCTTCTCCTCCAGCCTCTGCTCAACCTTCTGCAGCTTCTCCTGAGTCTCGCTCAGAGCCTGCTTCAAGGCTTTCCAAAACAAAACAAATAAAGGAAATGATTATCTTTCAAAATCAGAAAATTTTCAGTGAACAACATTCACAAACTAGGAAAACTTTGGCAGTGGAAGGTGGAACATTTAACTAATAATAATAATAATAATAATAATCTGCAAAAATATGTGTAAGAATCAAAAAGGCTTAAAAACAAAATACATTCAACAAGATCAGAACAAAAGTGCAAATACAGCAGCTGACTGCACAAATAATGTATACGGTTGGTCTACATAAAAATATTATGAAACTTTTTATTGAAAGCGATAAGGATTATAACTTAAGGGGACATAAGGGCGCAAGTTCAAACAAACATTGTTCAAATGGAAAACGGTCAAAACAAATGGTCAGCTAAAGAAATGATTATAGATTAGATTATGTATTCAGATTTTTTTTTGTAATAAAGTAACATCTATTTTTCCTCAGTATAGATATATTGTAAAAGTAGACCTTAGGGACAAAATGAGACCGTTTGTGTGCTGTCTGAGTGATAATTCTCCATGAAGAAGGGAGTGTGTTGTTAGCATGCTTGCCTGTTTGTTAGCTTTACCGCTCGCTTTCTCTGAAGGTTGTGAAAAGCGGTTATAAACTCATCGAGGAGAAGAGGGATTTATCAATATATTAGTCATTACATTAATCAAGTAAGACAGAAGCATGATAATTAATCTTTTTTTCATAATAAAGTAAAATCTAACCTGCAAAAGTATCTTAGGTCAAAATGAAATTCGCAATCGTTTGCCTGCGTCTGATTATAGAACTTTTCACTCTCTGCCAAGCAGGAAGTGTGCTAACAGCAGGTTACCTTTTACCGTGACATCAAAACTCGCTCGCTTCTTCTGAAGGTTGTGAAAGGAGCTTATAAAGTCTTTGTGAATATTTTAGAATGTTCACAATACATTAGGTGAGTAATATTAAGTTTACTCTACTCTTTAAGGAAATGTTAGTGTTTTGTCCACCCACTGTATCGTCCTGTGTGATCCTCCTCCGTTCCTTCCAGCTGCCTCCAGGCCTCCTGCAGGCGAAGGCTTAAGTCCTCACGCTCTTTACTCAGAATGGCAGCTTCTATTTTGTGTTTGGCCTTAAGGTTTTCCATCTCTAGCTGGTGCTCCATCTTCATGTTCTCCACAAATGCCATGAGCTCCTGTGGATCTGACTCCGGTCCTAAAGGGGCGCTGTGTGGACCTCTCAGAGAAGCTTTCAGCTCCTCTAGGGAATTCTGATGATCATTTACCAATGCATCAAATTTGGCCTGTAATCAAAAAAGTATAAGGATTAATAACTTTTCCCTTTAGAGAAGACATTTCAGAAGGTGCAACCATCAATAGAAGACATTTTATCTGAAAACATCTGCTGATGGTCAGTTTGTCTGGCTGTGTTCAGTCATTCCTTGGAGGGCAGATAACCCTGATAACACTAATACTTCTAGTTGTCCATGGATTTTCTAAATTCCCACTGGAATACTCTCATTTCCTGCACCCTGTGTGAAAAATTGACAAATGTCACATTTTGCATGGTTGGATCTTAACATGGCCATGGTTGGATCCAAGTAGCGCTCCAATATGCAACAAGAAATGGGAGTGAGACAAAAAAAAGTTTAAGTAAACATTTTAAACGCATTTAAAAGCCAAATCTGTGCAGTAATGTAGATTTTCTGTATTAGGCAAAAAAAAACCCAAAACATTTTCTTTTTGAATGTGCTGTTGAGCTGCATAAGCAGGGCCTCTCTCCATCGTTATTTGGAATTTCTTAAAAGACCGAAAAAATGATACCAGCACTGAGCCAGAGGATCCGATTGGACACTGGATGATCCTCGACCCAAATTAAGGCTTTGTGGTGCCAACTGCAGCCCACTAAACAGAAGTGCTTCAAAAACAAAAAACGTCTTTAAAGGCCTTGTCTCCTGGAACACTGAAAAGTGGAAGATCGTTTTATTCTCTGTTGAGAAGAAATTCACATTTTAATGTAGATCTCTAATTTACATGTCAATGTCCGTTGTCAATAAATTAACTCAATTGGAAAAGTCAGGTCAGTCCTCCTCAAAGTGAGGTATAAAAAATCTGGGCCTAAATCAGGGAAATTATCCTGTAGTGTATATCAGGTTTTAGAGGTCAAAGCTCAGTGTAGGAACTGCTCTGTTTAAAGCTGTGTTAAAAGCTCAAAAAGTATCTATAGCGCAATGTATGTCCTTTAAAACAAAGCCCAGTCTGGAGTCTACTTTGACACAAATCGGCTCACTTGTAATTTTTAGTCAGTTCTTCATGGTTAGATTATGTAATGGCCAATAACAATACAAATACATTATATTTGTTCTTTAACACAATCTAACCATGAAGAACTGACTAAAAAGTACAAGTGAGCCGATTTATACCATTGTCAAAAGCTTCATAGTCCGGGAGCCAGCCCCCTCAAACATAATTATTTTTCAACCTTTTTTTTCTATTATTTTTCATTAGCGTATACCTCAGGCCATTATGAGTTCAAGTCTTTCGTATCAACTTGGCTCCGTTTGGACCCCAAACCCGTTTTTTTAAGTAAACCTCAGACGGAGGTGTGCACTAATGAGCAGTGCCTCACCAGTCATCTTGGGAAGAAAAAAACGTCAATGTGATTTCTTGTGATTTGTGAGGAGTTCTCATGGTTCAGGCTCAACTGAACAAAAAGATAAATAGAAAAAAATACCGTAAAATTCGCACTATAAGCCGCAGCTTTTTTCTCATGATTTCAACCCTGCGACTTATTTTTACGGGAATAACCTCTAGGGGTGCTCCGGCAGGAAGCGAAAGAGTTCGACAGACTGGTGAAAGAGATAGTGCACGGAATACGCTAGTTTGATTGTGTTTTGAACAGTCAGTTTGCATCACGTGCACCCATCATCACGGAAAACAAGAAGAAATGCATGCTTTTATGTTAAAAGTAATCGATGTGGAGCCAAAGAAGGAAATAGAGCTGTTGCATGTGAGCTTGTCATCAGTGAATCGATGGTGACGTCGGAGGCGCCGAGTGAAGAGCGGACTCAGTGCGCTGCCGTGTTACAGGTACCGTTTGGTACTGTTAAATGAAAACTTTGCGTGTTCCATCCTTCTGTGTAAATGTCTCATGTTACAACATGGACACCTGTGGATTATAGACAGGTTCGTCTTATATATGTACAAAGTTGTATTTCTTTGTAAATATGGCTGGTGCGACTTTATACGCAGTTGCGCTCAATAGTCAGAATTTTACGGCATATATGTGTGCATGCAAAAGGGGGTTTGGGAGTTCAAAAAAACACACAGTTCGATTTTCTGCTCCAGCCCCTGCAACACCCACTGTGGCACTCACACTTCATAACTCTTCAGTAGGAACTTGTGCTTCCTGTTGCACAGCCTATAGCATTGCACTTAAGTTTTTTGTGACCAAATTTGAACATTTTGATACTGTGTAGAAATAACCCCAGAACAAGGAAATATGAACAAAAAGTCAGATAGAACCTAACTGGACCTTTTCGGACAGGGGAAATCATCCTGAACCCAGACCCATCAAAGAGCGTGGCTCCTCTGTACCTTCCAGGAGTCCTTCATGTCCATGTTTTCTTTGTTGACCTGCTGGATCTTCTGCTTCAGATCACAGAGCTCCTGGTTCTGTCTGGCCACGTGTTCTCGTAGGCTGTCCAGCTCCTGTGTGTCTGTCACATCACTGTTGGCACTGTGCTCCTGCTGGTCGCTGGGCTCTTGGCCGGTGCAAGGGTTTGGTCCTCTGAGCAGAGCCTGGAGCCGTTCCATCTCGGCCTTCTTCAGACCCAGCTCCTTCTCAAGCTGCTTGATGCGACTCTGCTCCTCAACTGTGGTTTGCTGATGAGAGAGACACAATCCATTACTGATTTATCAGCCTTACCCTAGGCCCACACAGCACGCAGTCCAGCTCCAGTTGCTGTGTCAGAGCGGTCTGGTTGCAGCGTGTAGCGCAGCAGAGTCCACGAGTTCACGCTCAGTTTCGGAGTTCACACGATAAACAAATTATTTGATTTATAAGATTATATGTACACAAACTCACCATCCAATTCAACAATGTCTTTTATTTAGTGCCAGACATTTCCCTTTTTTATGTTCTCCTCCTATTATCCTCCTGAGTGTCTCCAATAACAGATCTGATGAAGCGCAACAGCGCAACACACGTGACCCACCTATCCCCGGTGTACTGCGCTGTCTCATGTGACTCTATATCACCGGTTATAACATATTATTTACATGCACAGAGGTTGTAAATTGATGTAGAGTGAAAACATTGGTTTGATTTTGAAAACCAGCCGAATCCATTTCACTCGTGTTCCTCTTGTCTCATTTTGACAACTTCACGGAAAAGGCGTGCAGTGGGCTCCGGCACTCCGGTGAAAATTCAATCCAACAGAAAGAATCCGGAGCGGTGTTACTATTGCAACAACACATCATCAGTAGGTTAAGACTAACCTGTCTCACGACGGTCTGCGGTCCGGTATGCAGTCTGAGCTCCTCGGACCTTTACAGTTACGGAAAGGCTGCGATCACTGCACCGGAGCAGGACTGCATGCAGGCTGAGCCCGGGGTTACAGTTATATATATTTTTTTTATCTTTCTGTTAATTGATCCAATATATACATATGATACTATACATCAGCTTTGACCGCAAACTGGATAACAACATTTTACCATTATTGAGGTTACCAGGAAGTTGTCCCAGTCAAATCCTCAGCCGATGCAAGCATTACAGCTGTCCAAGAGTTTTGACATCATTGACCCAGACAATTTTCCAACTCTGTCAAGACTTTCAGAAAAGAGTTTGGTTTCTTTCCATTTATGCATTAACCAAAGCCAGACCTCAAGTGATGCCACCTTTGCCCTGTACTCGTTCTCCTCAGAGTGGCTAGCACTCTCGCAAGAAGGTCACACATTTTCAAGTCCCTGTGTGGAGTTTGGATGTTTCTCCCCATGTCTGGGTGAGTTTTCTCCAGGTACTCCGGTTGCCCCCTTCTACCCAAAACATGCGGTCACAGTCCCAAGCCTACCGTTCCTGCCTCCTTTTATGTTGATGGGGTCTGTGCTGGAGAGTGTAGGATCTACCTCAAGGATCGTGATTGGCTGTCTTTCCCTGATTGGTCTGGCACCTATACACCTGTCCAATCCTCTTCCACTACTTAAGGACTGGCTCCACACCTGTTTGGGACGGCTGGCCTGTGTGGCCAGTACATAGAACTATAATTAAACCCTGGAAGATGATTTCAAAATGGGGCTTTTGAAACCAAAAAAGTTTTTTACTTCCACGTAACTTCCTGATATAGAGGCCGCCATCTTTGCTTTAGGGGCACCATGTGAGGACATGATACTTTGAGCGACGGGAGTGATCACGCAGCATGCAAGTTTAGCTTGTGTGATTGTAATTGTATTATTCATATAAAAATGTACAATGAATAAAATAAATTAAAGAAGGATTTTAAAGCTTGACATTAAAAAGATCTATTTAACTAACTCATCATTTCATAGTGGTGCGACCATTCAAATAATCTGACAGATTCACTCATTAAACTCAGAGGGCGAGGTTTACGCTGCCATCTATTTAGTCCATTTCTCTTCAGAGGGGCTACCGCTGTTACTGCGATGTCACTCAGATTAGCAGGAAAACACTGGAAATGTATTACTGTTGTTTCAATAAAGCACTTTTGAGTGATTGTGGATGACACTAAAGCCCTATGGCATGTGCCCGGCGAAACCATTGCTTCCCAGTGTCAGAGCAGCAAAAACTGGACCAGAGCAGTGGATACACGCAGCGGCAGAGGAGTGGAGTGGTGTGGAGTTTAATTATGCCAAGATGTGGTCGCTTGAGCCCTTGTGCAGTTTGAAGTGATCATCAGTATCAGTATTGCAATTGTAAAGTTTGGCGTGTGTTTAAGGGCTGATCTTAATGTCTCTGTGGGAGAAAATAGCCTTTTAAGTAACATTGTCTCAAAGAAATCTATGGTTACAAGTGGAGTCTATGAAATAATTAAACATATTTAGGCGCAGACTGGACAATGTTGTTTCCAGGTTAAAATATTTCTGATGAGAGAGCAAACTGACTACAAAACAAAGCCAAAGTACTATTTATGGGCAATGGTTACCTCCAGGTCTCCTTTGAAGATGCATTCTTCTTCCACTCTGAATTGGAGGTCTTCCACTTTTCTGACAGTGGAATCAAACAGAGAGATCAGACTCAGACAGTGTAAAGGCTTTTAACATTCACAGCGCACACTGACCAAAACATATTTTTCCAGTGTGGCTGTCCAAATACTGATCCCTGGGCTAAAGAAGCTATAGCTTCAATTCCTGATTTCAAATAGATATCTAGAAATTGACAAAAACAATGGAAATATTTGCAGAAAGTAAAGACATTATTTGCTTTGAGGAGGCAGATCAAACTGAACCATACATAAGGTCTCTGAGTAGCAACTCACAGTAAAGTGGAGAATGAATATAATTTCTTTATTGTCAACTATATTCTGATCAAAACTTTTGGTAGCCTGATAAAATTATCTGAGCTGGCTCAATAAAAAGGATTTTTACTATAGTTTGTTTAATTTGTACGTGACTCGATTTGTGGAATGGACTGCAGTCCCAAACTGTCGTGTACAGATCTAACAGTAATGTGCACTACAATTAAATCAATCAGTCCATCAGTGCTAAGCTAAAGGCACTTTTTCATAAAGCACACAACCAGGTGCTACAGTGGGACGTCATTGTGTCCTTAGGCAAGACACTTTACCCACATCGCTATTATGAATCGGGTGTGAGAGCGGATGGTTGATGTTGGTGGAAGGGGCCTTTGTGCAAATTGGCAGCCTCATTTACATCAGTCTGCCCCAGGGTAGCTGTGGCAACAATAGTAGCTTACCCACCATCAAGTGTGGAGTGTAAGAATAAAGCACTATAAAGCGCTGAAAGATGTTATTAATTAATTAATTAACCATTAATTTTAGTATACACACTGCAGTTTACGTATTTGCAGTAGTCAAAGAACTCACAACCTTAAATTTTGAAACATTTAGAGATGCCTTTTATTAGACAGCTTTATGTCGTTATAGAGTCACGTGTACACTCCCTCAATAAGCTGTCTACCAAAAGAGGTTAAATTCTTCAAACTGTTTCATATGAACCATGCACTCCTAGATACATTTCAAAGACATTTTGTTTGTTTTGAAAGAAAATACATACCTTTTCTCTTCTTCAAGCTGGTTGACAAGTTCCAGTTTGTCTTTCTGTGTGCTGGCCAGAAGAGCTTGTACTTGCTGCAGGGTTCTTTCATTGTCTGTGACATACTGTCAAAAGAAATATACACAGAATGTTTTACTCTTTCAGGTCAATGTGACGTAACTACTTATTAGGATTTCAGAAGGGAAAGATACAGCAAAAGATAGACCTTTGCAATAAATATGTGGACTTCCAGTGGAGGACATTAGGAAACCTCTGACACATTGAAAACGCACGTTTTAACATATCTGATAACAGAATGGGATTTGATCTGTGTAGAAGCACTGCGCTGTCAGTGTGGAGTAAACAATAAAAATGTTATTTCTCGTGAAAAAGGTCCTTTAAACTCCAATTGAGTGAAAGATTCAATCCCATTGTACTATATCAGAATCACTGCCATTGTCAGTGAACAAAATTCACAATCTAGGAACTTCCTTTGGCGGTAAGGTGCAACATATAACAATGAATAAATTAGTAGCAAAATATATAAAAGAAGGCATGCATAAAATAAAAAATTAGGGGGGCAGCTTGGCAGAAATGTCCACTGAAGTGACATGGATGGGGTATGAGATCTCATATCATGAGTAGGAGACAGGCTGTTCAGCTAGTTTCTGTCGACAGCGGCGTGGGAGCTTTGGGATTGTAGTAGGATCTGCCCAAGGCCCTCTCCAGACAGCAGTAGGAGTGTATTGTATAGAGATCTACAGTAGCTCTTGAGACATTATTGCCAAATCTGTACCTTGCACTTTTATAGCTCTCTCTGTCCCCGACTCTGAAAGCTGCTTCCTTCTGTTGCCTTAGCTGCCTCAGTTTGGGTGTAGACAAGGGTTTGTCATTGTTATAACTCACTCTGGTATGGGTTTTGATCGTGACTGCATATGCTGGGGACAAAAAAGGAACTGCAAAAAAAATGACCCTTCAGTGTCCCAGCCAAGGGCAGAGAAATGTAGGCTTAGTTTCCTTCAAAACGCACACAATGCGTTGTATTTGAAACAAGGTGCAGTTTATTTTTGCTGGGACGGTTAGATATTCACTATAATCTGTAAATTAGAGATGAAGGTGAATGCGTATTGTGAATTATTATGACACAAAAAGAAATAAATGTATCTATGAAGTGCAGGTGAAAGCTGATTTAGAGCAGTGTTTCTCAAACTGTGGATGTTGGTTCAAAATTGATTGTAGAGATTTGAGGTACAGTGCAGCTAACTGATGCTAAAGATGCTAAGTGAAAAAGGATAGTATACTGATTTAATAAAACTTTTACTAAAACTACTAAAAAAAAACGTGTGGCACACCTCTAAACGGCACAAAAATAAGAAAAGTATTCTATTTTAATTATTGGTTGGCTGCAGTTCTAAGATGGCTATGACATGGCTGTTACAGCATAGATTCACGTCAATTACAGGCACACTTATATGATAGAAAATGTATTCTTATTGGCAACTGAATAGTTGTTACTGTAATTGATCTCAGCACAAGAATAATATACATTTATAAAATAAACATGCACGTGGTAGGCTTTTGTGTATGTATGTGTATGTGTGTGTGTGTGTGCGCTTGGTGGTGGAGGCTGTAGCTTCAACCCCATAATCTCTTTGAAACACTGGTAATACCTGCATGTGTGATGCTTTGAGAGTGCTCAGTTCTTTCTCCACTTCACAGATGTGGCTGGTTGCCTTGGCGACCTCAGCCCTCTCCAGGTCTCTCTCTGCCAGCAGCTGTTCGATGTGCTGCTGCTTCTCCTTCAGAGCTTCCTGCAAGGCCGTAGTGCCGGAGATCTTCCGAGCATAACGGGATGACGTCTCTGTCAACTGAAGGAGAAACACAATGTGGTCATTAAAACATCTGCCACCTCTTGGCATTTCACATTGTTGTATAAAGCCCTCGTTTGTTCTTATCTTGCAAGTTATCAGGTAAAATGCAGACGGACTATGCTTTTACCACAGTAGGCTTTGTTCAGGCCATGGACTGTAGTTACATGTCACACAACAGGCAACAGTTTTTTTCCACACAAACTCAAAACCAAGGAGAAAGATGCTTAGAGGAATGGCAAATCTGAAAAAGACACTGAAAGAAAAGAATATTTAGACACTGAAACAGCGTGAGCATGGCAGCTCCTGAAGCCTCAAACACAGGGCATACAGCTGCAGGACTGGCTAAAAGAAATACTAACAAAATACCACATGACCAATTAATGGCTATTATATGCTGCTTTCGATACAGCGTGAGCAGTTTGAGCTCAGGGCTGGAATAGTGTCAAAAACAGTGTAAATAAAGTCACAATTCAATGGAATACGGGATTTGACCAGGTGCAGGCAGACATGGGCATCCTAACAGCAGATCTGGAGCTGAGACAGCTGAGAGAGCAGAGAGAGCAGAGAGAGCAGAGAGAGCAGAGAGAGCAGAGAGAGCAGAGAGCAGAGAGAGCAGAGAGAGCAGAGAGAGCAGAGAGAGCAGAGAGAGCGGAGAGCAGAGAGAGCAGAGAGAGCAGAGAGAGCAGAGAGAGCAGAGAGCAGAGAGAGAGCAGAGAGAGCAGAGAGAGCAGAGAGAGCTGAGAGAGCAGAGAGAGCAGAGAGAGCTGAGAGAGCAGAGAGAGCAGAGAGAGCAGAGAGAGCAGAGAGAGCAGAGAGAGCAGAGAGAGCAGAGAGAGCTGAGAGAGCTGAGAGAGCTGAGAGAGCTGAAAGCTAAGAGAGCTGAAAGAGCAGAGAGAGCAGAGAGAGCAGAGAGAGCAGAGAGAGCTGAGAGAGCTGAGAGAGCTGAAAGCTAAGAGAGCTGAGAGAGCAGAGAGAGCTGAGAGAGCAGAGAGAGCAGAGAGAGCTGAGAGAGCTGAGAGAGCAGAGAGAGCAGAGAGAGCAGAGAGAGCTGAGAGAGCTGAGAGAGCTGAAAGCTAAGAGAGCTGAAAGAGCAGAGAGAGCTGAGAGAGCAGAGAGAGCAGAGAGAGCTGAGAGAGCTGAGAGAGCTGAGAGAGCAGAGAGAGCAGAGAGAGCAGAGAGAGCAGAGAGAGCAGAGAGAGCTGAGAATGGGTTACTGTGGGTGGAAAACAAAACCATAAAGAGCGAACTTTTGGACCATGAATCTATATCCGGCGGAAGGAATCAGACTTGTCGGAGTGCCTGAGGTCGAGGAAAAGGACTCTAGAAAGATTTTTCTCGAACATACAATATTTTTGCAGACATTTTGTCCGGGACTTGAGCAACTCGGCCAAAGAAGAAGAGACGCCGATTTCCAGAGAGCTCTGACAATGTGGTTTCTAAATCAACAAGCAAAGGAATGGGTCCTATGAGTTGCAAGGATTAAAGCCGTGTTACTCATTGCGCGGCTCGCGTAGTCGTGTAATATTTTCTAATATACAAAAATAGATTGACCAATTGTCTCCCTAAATATGGCGCAAATAACACTTATGAATACGCATTCCCGTCCTATTTTCTGTTTTATTTCGTGTCGGCGAATGTGGGCGCACTGTTGCAAATGTTTACGACAGAGTTACAGCGGCACTTGTGTCTGCTGCGCATCCAACGCTTCAACTTAGCGCGAGCCAAATAACAGCAGCGAGCCGAAAAAAGTGGATCCAGGTTGACGGACACAGAGAAACAAATGCAGAATCTCGACGAAAGTCTGCGGCAGTGGTGTTGTCTACGTGATACGCAGGTATAGCATAAACTCAATACAAGTGCGGCTGGATTTGCGTGTACTCACTACAAATTGATCAGTGATACGTAACAGTCATTATCCTTGCGGTACTTTAGTGCTTTCTCTCCGTTTAGAGACCAATACAAACGTTACATCCCCCCTCTTTCCCCGCAGTCTCTTCTGAGCTGCTCTGAGCATCACTCCTTTTTTCTCTTTAGACAGTGAGCGAGTCTGGGTTTAGAGCAGACCGGGACAGATGCGGATCAGGTTTATTCGGGGGCCACTAAACAATTTTATTCTGGTCTCAAACATCCAAAATGTTCTTTATTTGACGTTAATCGGCCTCATATTCGCGGAGAAAGGAGGCAAAAAGTTGAATGAATGAAAGAGCAAAGACGCCAAATGCAGCCGGCCTTGCGGAGGCGCCACGGCAAGACAGCGAAGTCAAACTCGCTCTTGCAAAAGACAATGTTATAAATGTACATACAAAAATATATGTTTAGCTGTCCTGGATTAAACATTTGCAGTCTGACAGTTTTGGAGGAGAAAGAAGAAGGGAATCTGTGTGTGAGGAGTGCAGGGCCTGTGCAGCAAAACTCAGGGGCTTGGGGTTAGGGGGGCTGAGGGGGCACTAAAAATAAAACCACACCATGTAACCTAGAATGGGCCAACCAGCTATTTATTACAGCTAATATCCACCAGAATACAGGCAAACATGCACCAGATCAGTATGTGGTAAGTTATTACACCACTGGACTGCACGAAGATTCAGGTGAGGGGATGAGCCGGGGAAACGGAACACGCAAATGAAAGGTACTCAGAGCAAAAAAACGAAAAGTACAAGGAATACAAGAGTGGATGATGATGTTTTGCGGCTCGCTCCTTATCTTTGGTTTGCCAATGCGGCTCTCCTTTAAAAAATAGTGAGGACCACTGGATTAAAGGATACGTCCAGTATGGCGACAAGAGGATTTACTTTACCTCAGATTTGGCTGATGGAATTTGTAATAATTTTAGATGATCAAAAATACACCAGATTGCTGTAAAATATATCTGAACACTGACTTGATCTTGAGACAAACTGCTGTATTTCCAATGACGCTAAACTTATTTGTCATGCACAGTATTTCCTATTTCCTGTGATCCTATTTATCACATTTACAGTGTATAATGCATCTAGCATTTGGCCCTTTGTTAAAGTAATGATCCAACTGCAGCTCCTATTTAGAACAAAGGTTAGGTGAGGTGCAACCCCTTCATAGGGCAACAGTGAATCGTACCAGTCCAGCTCTGCTCGGGCGCCCTCCCACAGAAGAAGCCACAGAGCTGACGGAGCTGATGGAAGAGCTGCTGGGGCTGTGGGCCAGTGACGACACACCCATGGCCATGCGCTTGCTCTTCTTCACCTTGGCTGGACTGGTTGAAGGGAAACCGATGCGTATAACTTTATGGATTGGAGCAAACAATCCAAATTTTTGAAGACATTGAAAATATCTGGAAATAAAAAAGGCAAACAAACACTTATTGACAACATATAGCCAGGTTTGATGTTTTAAACTGTAAAAATCCTCAACAATGACATTTTGTACCTCACAAGTATTATACAAGTTGTCCCTTTAGGATTATCAGGTTCTATCTGACATTTCAACGTTCTTTTAAATAGGTTGCATTTATGTGACATCACATTCCATCAGCTAATAATATTTAATACAGATGGTGAGCATCTGAAATTAATATTGTTAAAATGCAGATTTTTGTTGTAATATTTCAACATTTGTGAATTTACCTTTTACATATTTCATGGCAAAAGTCCTATGTTATCAATTGGGGAAGTGTCTCTTACCCTCCATCTGAGGTTATGACATCATTATGACTGGACTCATTTAAAGTCAGTTATTCAAACATGTATGAATTTTAAAGCTGATTTAGGCTGTGCTCCGGTGCAATGTTATGTTTACTGACTTTACACGACTGAAACGCAGGGGAAAATTGCATCTTTTGCTCAAAATGAGATAAGCAGCTGTTTATTTGTCAGCCAGTGAGTCATCATACACAAAGAATATTACATCACTCAGACTGGTCTATAGTGTTTTGTTTTGTGTAAGATGCCTATAGATGCTTACTAAGTAAAGAAAGACTATTTCAGTCAAGAGAACCTAGAAACAAAAAAGGAAGAAAAAAAACAACACAACTTAATTTCCATTACCTTTCATTTATAAGGCATAACAAAAGTTTACTATCTGGATAATATTTTATGCTTTATTGTTAATAAGCTTTTAAAGTTCTAGCCTACAGTGATAGATAAATAATGCTTCTTCGTTGTAACTTAATTTATTTACCCTAAAATAAGATTGAAAGAGACACGCAAAAAGAGAAGGATTGGGTTGGCAGAGGTGACACTGTAGTCTGATGGGATACCAACCACCAGGCAACACCAAAAAACTCAAATAGCTGATTTTGAGCGTTTTTCTGGATTAAACCTGGAATACTAATACCTGATACGTGATAAACGAAAACTGTAAATCGAACTCTAAGCAGGTGCTGGTATCTGCAATGAACTTCAATGTTATGATGGTGTTGGTGTTGAGGATGATGGTGTTGGTGTTGAGGATGATGGTGTTAGTGGTGATGGTGGTGGTGTTGATGATGGTGGTGTTAGTGGTGATGGTGGTGATGGTGTTGAGGATGATGGTGTTAGTGGTGATGGTGGTGGTGTTGATGATGGTGGTGTTAGTGGTGATGGTGGTGATGGTGTTGAGGATGATGGTGTTAGTGGTGATGGTGGTGGTGTTGATGATGATGGTGTTGATGATGATGGTGTTGATGATGATGGTGTTGATGATGGTGGTGTTGATGATGATGGTGTTGATGATGATGGTGTTGATGATGGTGGTGTTGATGATGATGGTGGTGTTGGTGTTGATGATGATGATGGTGTTGATGATGATGGTGTTGGTGGTGATGATGATGATGATGATGATGATGATGGAGTTGATGATGATGATGTTGATGATGATGGTGTTGATGATGATGGTGTTGATGATGATGGTGATGATGGTGTTGGTGGTGATGATGATGGTGTTGATGATGGTGTTGATGATGATGCTGTTGATGATGATGGTGTTGGTAGTGATGATGATGATGGTGTTGGTGATGATGATGGTGTTGGTGATGATGGTGATGATGATGATGGTGTTGGTGATGGTGGTGTTGGTGGTGATGATGATGGTGGTGTTGGTGTTGATGATGATGGTGTTGATGATGATGGTGTTGATGATGATGGTGTTGATGATGATGGTGTTGATGATGATGGTGATGATGGTGTTGGTGGTGATGATGATGGTGTTGATGATGGTGTTGATGATGATGCTGTTGATGATGATGGTGTTGGTAGTGATGATGATGATGGTGTTGGTGATGATGATGGTGTTGGTGATGATGGTGATGATGATGATGGTGTTGGTGATGGTGGTGTTGGTGGTGATGATGATGGTGGTGTTGGTGTTGATGATGATGGTGTTGATGATGATGGTGTTGATGATGATGGTGTTGATGATGATGATGGTGATGATGATGGTGTTGATGATGATGGTGTTGATGATGATGGTGTTGATGATGATGATGGTGATGATGATGATGGTGTTGATGATGATGGTGTTGATGATGATGGTGTTGATGATGATGGTGTTGATGATGATGGTGTTGATGATGATGGTGTTGATGATGATGGTGTTGGTGATGATGATGGTGTTGATGATGATGGTGTTGATGATGATGGTGTTGATGATGATGGTGTTGATGATGATGGTGTTGATGATGATGGTGTTGGTGGTGATGATGATGATGATGGTGTTGATGATGATGGTGTTGATGATGATGGTGTTGATGATGATGGTGTTGATGATGATGGTGTTGATGATGATGGTGTTGATGATGATGGTGTTGATGATGATGATGGTGATGATGATGATGGTGTTGATGATGATGGTGTTGATGATGATGGTGTTGATGATGATGGTGTTGGTGGTGATGATGATGATGGTGATGATGATGGTGTTGGTGGTGATGATGATGATGGTGTTGGTGATGATGATGGTGTTGATGATGATGGTGTTGATGATGATGGTGTTGATGATGATGGTGTTGGTGATGATGATGATGATGAAGTGTAAGTGAATGATTGAGTGTCTGAGACTGTATGAAAACTGTTGCACTGTAAATAACACACGTTCCCCCCCCTCCCCTCCCTTATCTAGGACTGCAGATGAAATGAGCTTGTATAGGTACAGCTTGCATAGGTACAGTCTGGTGCAAGCATCATCATTGTACATGGTCCTGTTCAATACATAAATAAATACATATCAACCGTCATTACAAAATCTATCTCTATCTGCTAGCCTAATCTTATTAACATTCAAATTTAAGCAGCCTACATGTAACAGGACAATCACGATTGTTTGGGCTCATAAATAAAATCACAATTATTTAGAACGAATATAAAACTACTCTGTAGGGAAAGTATAGACCGAATATATTTTAGTAGTAATGTTTGAGAAAAGTGCCTTTGTTCCAAGTTTTGAGCCAAAGTGAGTGCACTTGTAATTTTGAACAGAAGGTAATTCATTGCATTAACAAATACACAATTTTTAAAATTGAATAGTGTAATAATTGAAATCACAATTATATGTGATTAATTGCACAGCCCTACTAAAAGTACTTAATTTGTGCATTATTTATGTTGTGTGTAATATGCATGTTATGTTGTGACTTCTACTAACATTAAAGTTACAATTCAATCTACACTGAAACTTTTGCATATAGACACACCAGTGTAGAAAGTACATGTGTATTTTTAATTTGATGATCAAACTTTAAAGTTTGATGAGTAACTCTTGAAACAAAAATACAATACAGGCTGGTTGTCCTTACCTTGTTCCTGCCACAGCTCCATCATTCTTGCCTAAAGGCTCATCCAGCTCCACTCCACACCATTCTCCTTTGGCAAAGTCTGTCTCCCCCATATATCGGATGACTCCCATTTTAGAACCTCCCACCTGAAACAAGCACATAAGTCTTTGTATTAACACAACCAGATGCTGAGAGATAATTTCTTGTAATAGATAATTTTTTAACCTGAATAGGGTTGATTATTGCCATTTAATACTAATAACTATTTAAAATGTATTTTTAGTTATTTAGTAAAATATATTTTACAGTAGGAGATTTTAAAAGGTTCTGACTTAATTGAATGGTCACCTTATTCTGCCCCGCCCACTCTTGCCTCTTTTTATGTCTATGATCCACACTCCTGTAGTAAAGGGACTTACGGTTTGACGTGAACGGTGTTCGCACAAATGGTGAACGAGGGAAAAGTTTCTCGCTAAAACATAAAATAGATTGATTTAACTAAAATTCTTAATGTACATGTGCAAAAACAAGTCAGCAACGCATCGATTTCCTGGGCGGACTGAAAACGTCTTTTTAATCCGTGTAGAACTTATTTTCTGTTGAGTTTGCCTGCCCCATGTAAACTACAACGGAAAAAGATGGCAGCACCCACGGCAACTTCTGGAATAAGGAGAAAACTATATTTGTTTGTAATGCTGTGATTCCAAGAAATCACAGCCATTAACATAACATATAGGCACTTATATTCAAAATATCCCCAATAAATAGGAGGCTGAAACATATGAATAAACATGCCAAGCTGAGAAGTCAATTTAGACACTCAAACAATCAGGGCAAGGTTTCTATATGGACTTAAGCTGTATGTATGAATGTTTACATGTATGGAGCTATATGTATGTATGTATGTATTTGTATGTACTGTATGTATTTCTTCATTTATACTTTATATGTTACTTCTCTTCAGTTACCTTTAGAAATAAAATTGTGTAATATCAGAGCTTTTATCTATAATTTAACCAGATAGTACACCAAAGCAATAAAGTTTACCAAAACACGATCTCCAACTCGAAGATCCTTCTCCCCAGCTCTCTTGGCTGAACCGCTGTCAGACATATTGGAGCCAGACTCGTTGCCTGGCTTCACTGCACTGTTGAGAAGCCCCTCTCTGAGAGGCACCACCACTCTTTGAGTTGATTGGGCATTGTTGGTTCCATGCTGAGGATGGGCAGTGCTTAAGTCGGTGCTGTGGCCTTCTGAGTCCTCCGTCGCAGGTTGTCGGGTCAGCTTAGATGGCCGAGTGAAGATACCCTGGAGAGCCTGGCACTCGAAGTACCGCACACCACCCACAGAACCATCATTTTTGCCAACAGGATCACTAAGAATAACTCCTGCCCACTGTCCAGGAGCAAACTGGGTCTCTCCAAGATATGCAATAGTGCCAGCTTTGACTCCATTGACCCAGACAGACTCTCCAACTATGTAATCCCCCAAAACATCATCTCCTTCCTCAGAGAATTTGGTTGGTGTGATGGGCTTCAGTGGAGTATCTGTGGAGGAATTAAGCTTCAATTACAAACTTAACACAGACACTGTTTTTAATAGTCAAAACTGTAGTGAAATAACATCTTTGGTGAAAGTACAACTGAAGGATGTCCTGTTAAACATAACATTTAATTTATGGCGTAGACTTGATGCAGATGTAGCGTTCCTAAGACAAGTCTTTAAACTAGGGGGGACAGAGTCTTCTCTGACCACCACCAAGGGTTATTCACACACACTATTTTCATACTAGGCAATGTGGGTGAAGAGTTGGGTCCTTGCCTTGGTTGGGTCCTTGCCTTGGTTGGCCATTACCATTCTGTCAGTCTGTATCTGGAAGTCCCACAGGATCTTCGCTCGGTCATTCTCTACCACCCTTGGAGGCGTTTCCCTTTTTGAGCTTTGGGTTTCCAAGTCCAAACGCCAGAAACAGACTGACAGAACGGTAATGGAAAACCAACCAGACATGATTGGAATGGAATTGTTTGTTTGTTTGTTTTTGATTGAAACATAATAATTTGACATTGTGACATCATTCTCTCCTTTACAATGATGCTACAAACTACAAATAAAAATATTATTATTGATAGAAAACATCCTTGCTTTGCACACAAATGAGACAAGAGAGAGGAACAAGAGAGGAAGCGCTTACTTTCTTTTGGGACAACAGGACTAGATGATCCCCCTGTCACACTCCTTCCCCCTTGGCTGGAATGTTTAGCCCCTCGGCCAGGCATTCTAAGACCACTGGATTTTATCGTATTCATCATCATACCTCAGGGAAATGGGTGAAGGATAATTGAAGAAGGCACTAGTTGTTGTGACAGAAGCAGTCCATGTCCACCTGCAGAGCAAGACAAATTTGTTAATGATCACAAAAAACAAATATTTATTATAATGAATAATATATATTATACTGATGATTCATTTTTGTGTTTTCCTATGAGCCATGTCCCATGTCCAGTACAGTATCAACAAGAGAACCGCTAAAATACTGTATCGATAAGTAGTATGGTTAAGAGTAGTAGTATAGATCCCTACTGTTGAGATAAATGCAGCTTTTTGCTGTATTCTGTGCACCAGTGCAGTAAAACCAGAGTGAAAAGTTCACTTGAAAATTTGGGACGTTTCATTCAAATAATGCAGTTTTCCAGTCAAAGCCTATATCACGACTGCTGGGGCATATGGCAAGTTGGGAGCTGTGTGCACAGGTTCAGAAATACCACACACCCTCTGATAGGAATGGGCAATATATCAGCGCCATTATCGTATCGGACGATGGAAATAAAAGAGCAACTGAGGTTGAAAATATGGCTGTATGTTTACACAATCATGCAACAAATTATGTTTTATCCCACATAAATACTATTCTGTTACTATTTTTGTTATTTGTTAATATGTAAATAGAAGTGAAAAGTTAATTTGTGAACTTTACTTCAGCTTAAAAATGTATTTGTGGGCCTTGCTAAAGATCTAGTAAAAACAGGTGACTTATCAAGCAGGTATCAAACAAGACCCGGGTGCGTAGGGTAAGTGGGAACAACCCGTGGAACCCGCCTTCTATCAATCCTTGTAAAATATATATGTATCCACAGTACAACGTTTCGGCCCTCCAGCCTTCTACAGGTAAATGGTAAAATGTTTGTTGGGAGCCATCTTAAATAGTGTGTGGCACCCAAGGGTGACAGGTCATATCCTCTTGCACCCTAAGGTGACAATACATTTTTGGTACAATATTCACAAAGATTATAAAAAGGACCATTGATAACCAATCCAGTGCAAAAATGAACACCGCAATTTACAAACAATAAAAATCTATATCAAGCTGTGTACATTTGTCAGTGAAATTATAAATACAGTGCACTGGTAATGTTGTAAATACCCTGGTTAACTATGTGGACTATTTGAGCCACTCCCCTCAGGAGGCGACGATCCATCCGGACCAGAACCTCTCGCCACAAGAACAGTTTCTGTCCCTCTGCCGTTGGACTCATGAACACTTTATAACACCTGCCACTTTAACAATTATAATAAAAGAGCTATATATCTGCACTGACAATCTGCACTACTGTATAGCCAAGTGTAAAATCTGTATAAGTCTATTTTATTCTATTTTATTTTATTACTGTAAAATTCGGACTATAAGCCGCTACTTTTTTCTCATGATTTCAACCCTTTGGCTTATTTTCATGGGAACGGCCTCTAGGGGTGCTCTGGCAGGAAGCGCAAGAGTTCGATAGACTGGTGAAAGATGCGCGGAAGAATATGCTAGTTTGATTGTGTCTTGAACAGTCAGTTTGCATCACGGGCACACCATCATCACAGAAAACACACCAAGAAATGCATATGATGCAGCTTTTAAGTTAAAAGTAATCGATGTGGAGCCAAAGAAGGAAACAGGGCTGTTGCATGTGAGCTTGTCATCAGTGAATCGATGGTGACGTCGGAGGCGCCGAGTGAAGAGCGGACTCAGTGCACAGTGTCGTGTAACACGTGTTACAGGTACCGTTTGGAAAAAGGCATGTGTTAAATTAAAACTTTGCGTGTTCCATCCTCCATAGTAAATGTCTCATGTTACAACGTGGACACCTGCGGTTTATAGACCGGTGCGGCTTATATATGTACAAAGTTGTTTTACTTTGTAAATATGGCTGGTGCGGCTTATGCTCAGGTGCACTTAATAGCATGCCTTCTTTTTTTGCTACTATTTTATTCATCATTTTCTGATTCTGATATACAAACATTCAAGAACACAACAAATTAATATTCATGCTCTTCAACAACTTGAAGTACAATAGATTCACAGAAAATCCTGGTAGCTTTTGGAGCAAGGGTTTGTAAAGTATAGATTCAGAACAACTCTCTGTTTTAAAAGACTGTCATGGTCGCCCCCTCTTGGTGGAAGGAGGACCTGCTCAATGCCCATACGTCTGAGGGAACTGATGTATGCTTTAAATCATTGAAGTGGACAGCCACTGGGTAGTTGTCCTTCTTGCTGATAGAGCTTTTGTGTTCAGATATTCTTAATTTGAGTTTTTCTTGTAGTTTTGCCAATACAGGCCATTCCGCAGGGGCAGCGGAGAATATAGACAACAATTGCGGCCTGTGTGGGGATGATAGTTGCCGTTCGGTACTGGCCACAGATGTGGCTGGGTACTCTGATGTTTGCCCGAACTAAATGCTCTCTCAGATTTTTTCCACTTTTGTTAACGAAGAGAGGAGGGTCTTTGAAAATAGATGACAGCTCCGGATATGATTTAAAGATGTGCCAATGTTTTAAAAAAAAGTGGACATGACAGCATGCAAGTGCGCTGAATATTGTGCGATGCATGTCACAGAGAACTATTTTGTCTTTCTTTTTTGTCTTTTTAAGTAATGATGAACATGATTTTTGCACGGCTCATTCAAAAACATAATTTATCCAACACTCCACGTTGGATTGGTGGACAAATTTTCATGTATTGACTTTTGCATGTAATCTTCTGTGGAATAACACATTCTCAATCTGAGAAATTGACTAACAGGAAGAGCCTTTTTTAGGGGGGTAGGGTGGAAGCAGGACACTAAAGGTAGAATGGTCTTGTCAGTTTCTTTTTTATACAGTGAGGTCAAGATTGTACCTTTGTTTTTTGTCACACAGTGTTGAGTTGACGTGTGCGGGACCCCTTCTTTATCACACATCCTTGCTAAAGATCTAAAATTAAAAAAACAATCTAATTTTTATCTAAATGTATCTATCTATAAATGTCAATATTCGTATTGGTAACACCAGCAAGACAAATATCACATCACGGTATCGGCTCAAAGCATTCATATGGGCCCATCCCTATTCAT
>CM033637.1:82500-102500 GCA_019453435.1 Rhinogobius similis | reverse complement strand
GTCCAACTTTGCTTGGTCTTTAGTTTATAATGACCATTTTGTTTAGCCTTTTGTTTTGGAGTTGTCCACCGTTAGGCTTAACAGCAGGTGTCAATAGGAGGCTTGTGGTCTTTTTGTTTTAGGCTGCAGTGAAGCTGAGTAGAGCTTCAAAATTTCCCTTCCCCTACATCGCCATGGGAGCACCTCTGTGGTTGTGAGGGATTGCCTGCAGGTAGCCTCTTCACTCCACTTGTTTTGTGTGCATAAAATCCCATCACGTCACTGCATGAAGACTAGGGCCCAGTTTGTACAGTGGTTCTGTCTGGATCAGGCTGTGCAAATAATACTGTATATAATTATGATTTCAATTACTTCTCTATTCAATTACACAAATGTTGTAATCGTAAATACAAGAAATTGCCTTTTGTTAAGAGTTATAAGTGCACTCCTTTTAACTTGTGAGTTTCTTCTAATAAGACAGTTGTAAAAAGCTATTTCTGGACATCAACATTCACCATCAACAAACAGTTTGAAGACCACAGTATACAGGAAACCTACACACACAGATCAATATCAACTCTGGACATAAACACATCCCATCGCACACAAACTGTCAGAGGTAAGAACATTATTTGAACAGATCAGCACCATCACAGAGGACAAGATTAGGGAGGAAAAACAGATCACATATGCATTCAGACAATGTCAATACCCCACATGGGCCATTCAGAAAGGCAAACAGCAGGAACTGAACTGAACACACAGAAATACTTAACATACTTAAAGGGATGCTCTTTTTAACTGCATTTTAGACATCAAACCCTGGATTGAAGAAAACCTTCTCCACCTTAACTAGGACAAATCTGAGGTTTTAGTCATTGGTCCTGAGGTCCCAGAGAGAGAAACTTTTATCAAAACTCCAAGCATAGTGTAGATGTTGCTCCCTGGAAGAAGACACTGGCGCCAATTCATTCTTTTAGCTTTTATTAAAAGGTACACTTACATGCACAGGTCTGAGCACAGTACAGGAGAGTCTAAATTCATGTCTACATTGAGGCGTTATATACTGTTCCCTTTACGTCACATGTTACAACAGTCAAGTTAAAAATACTGTGTATGTGGCAGTCTAAATGGGCCTCTAGTCCTTTTCTGTGCTTTGAACATCTGATTTGTCTGGTTAAACAAATATTAAAACTATGATATGGCCATTTCACAGAAACTTTGTCTGTATCCATATTGCAGACAAATGTTGACAGTACAGACTACAGAAAACATATGTAACCCTCTCGGACTGACTCTGTCTATGTGCGGACCCAGTTGTCTCACCACACCGAGCTTCAGGACTCTGTGTTGTGTCTTGGTGATGTCAGAGTGGCTTGGTGTGGTGCAGAGAAAAAGGAGCACAGCAGACAAGGCGGTTCTTTTGGATTGTGGAACGTGCGGTCAGAGGCACATTTATTTTGATGCTCTTGAATAAAGGTGACAGGTGTTTTACAAGTTGCTTGGCTCATGGAACCTAGTAAGTACAGAGCAAAGAGAGAAAAATAATCTACCAATGTTTATTTAAATTGACACTAAATCAAATCAAAACATATTTCACCTGTTGTACAGTGTAAATAGCATAGTATTAAATGGTAAATGGTTGATTGTCATACAAATACACAGTATGGACCTCATGTACTGCTAGCTTATGTTGAAAGATACAAAAATGAACAAATCACAAATGCTGGTCGCTATAAATAGGACCAAGAATTAGCAGAACATCATAGGCAAAATATTTAGTGCAATAAAATTGTAGATGGCCAATAATAACAAAGATACTAATGGGTTATCATAAGGCAATTAGCTGCGCTTACCTAACGTAGTAAGTACAGAGCAAAGACATAGAACTATAATAAAACCTGGAAGATGAATGGCGCCCTGTTTATCCCTACGGCGTGTGCTCATTGGTGCATGGCCCCAAAAAAGTTCTTTACTTCCTCGTTACTTCCTGATACGGAGGCTGCCATCTTTGCTTTAGGGCACCACGTGACGACAATCCCCCATGATGCTTTGAGTGACGTGAGCATCCACGCAGCTTGCAAGTTTTTGTGTTAGCGTTAGCTTGTGTGATTGTAATTGTATTCTTCATGTTAGATCAAACGTGAAAGCGTCTGAAATGAAATAAAATACAACTTACAGGTGTCACTAGTCCAGCCATTTCACGTGCTTCTGTTTGTATCGTCCGACGCTCGTTCACGTGACTCATTTGTGTTTGCCGTGACGTCACTTAATATAAAAACGGTAATTTTGGCGATTTTAGAAACGGTAGAAAAGAACATTTCCTTCTATTTTATATAAATACCGATAATAATGAAGTACTGTCTGTGATTATAATGTGCAATTTTAGAAAAAGGCTGGGCCCAAGAGGCTGCAGTACCTCACATGACCACTAATCAATCTGGGACCACAGACAGAGGGGGCGTACCTTATCCAGTTCAGTTAATACGTCCATGAGCAAAGAGGGAAAAAAACAAAGCGCAAATGCACCATCTAGTGGTCACTCCCTTACACATACATGACAAGTTGTTACATTTTTTAAATCTTCCAAGACCAGTTAAAAAAAAGAACCAAAAAAAAAAAAAAAGCTGTTAAAGTTATTCCACACATCAAGAACATCACAAAAATAGGTTTTTATCACCTAAAGAACAAAGTCCGTCCCATTCTTTCTCGGGCCAACACGGAGACACTGATGCTTTTATCTCCAGTCGTATAGACTACTGTAATGCCCTGCTCTCTCGTCTGCACAAAAAGAGTGTTTCAGGTTTGCAATTATTACAAACAAACGTGTCCTGACTAAGACCAGGGGGCGGGACCACATTACACCGGTTTTAAAATCACTGCACTGGCTCCCCGTGTGTTCTTTTACTGGTTTATAAATGTCTTATTTGTCTTGGGCCTTCTTATCTTTCAGAACTGCTTTTACCACATGAACCCTCGCGGTCCCTGCGCTCCTCCGGCAGCCGCTTACTGGTCATTCCCAAAGTCAGGACACACATTCAGTTCATTTGTGCTGCTTTAGTTTTTGAGATATTAACAATTCTTTTATAGGTCAAATTAAGGTCACCCAGCCCCCAGGAAGTGTAAACATGCTCAAAAACGGCACGAAATGGGGTCAATCGTTTGTGCTTCGTTTGTGTTGTTTCGTGCTGTACAAAAAAATCGTTTGTGCTGTTATGGTTTTTAAAATAGAACTGATTTTATTTTCGGACGATGACGTCACTCCCAAAATGTTAAAACACGCTCAAAAACTACAAAAACCTACATGATAGTTTTTGCTTCGTTTGTGCTGTTTTGTGCCGGTGATATTTTACTTTTTGTTTACATTTTTAACTTGTTATATATTAATTTTGTCTCGGCAATTACATGACGTCATTTCCAGAACTCGCCTTTTGGACACAACAGCGAGGCAATCAGCGCACCTTCTAGACAGGCGCATCGCAGAGTTGGTAAGTCAAGACTTCTTTATGTAGTAATGAAATTATGACTTTTAAAACCTGCTAATTATTGGTAATTAGTAAAAAGTATGTAAGCTACGAAGTTGGGTCGATTGATCTGAAAATATGGGCGTCGCGTGGGTTTTGTCGCTGCATGTTTTCCCAGTCAATGTGCTATTAATTGCTGATTTAAATCGACATAACACACAGTATTTGATGTTAACTTCTTAATATTAGTTAGCATTTCTTCAAATGGGCTAATTTAATTCATCTTAATTTTTTCAGTGTGCTGATTGAATGGCGCGTGAAGGCTGTAACCTAATTAAGCAATTTAGCAACGCGGGAAACCATTAACAATCAGTAGACCATGCATAGCTTTAAGGTGCTAAACATCTTAACTTTCTTTTTTATGTTTTATAGCTATTCTTAACAATGGACAATGCTGCAGTTTATGGATGAAATCCTCCAGTAACCAACTTGTTGCCAGCCAATTGTGGCATTCTGAACGTGTGATATTATATCAATAATTTAAGCTGGAGTCCGGTGACGTCATCCTACCGAATGGCAGCATAGAGCGATATCTCTCTTGAGATTTTGACTATTTCACCCCGTAAAGGTGTCAGAATACTATCTAACTTCGAAAAAAGGTAAAGAGATAAACGGGGTGAATATGGGGAAGAGAGATACACGTCAGAAAAGTGTGCCCGAAGAACGTACAGGCGAAGAAAACGTTGCGTCCGTCTCGCCATCCCAAGAAACTAGCGGAGAAGCTAACGCTATTGCTAACATTGATGAAGACCCAAGCTCCGCAAATTTAGCAACAGTGCTTGGAGAAATACGCGCTTTTCGCAAAGAGTTTCAAGATTTCAAACTCGACCTAATTAAGGTTAACAAAAAGATAGGGGAAGCGGAAACGCGAATTGGCAAGGTTGAAGACCGGGTCCAAAATGTGGAGCATATAATGATTAAGATGCTGAAAGTTATGAACGAGCAAGAAGACAAACTTGTCGATCAAGAGAGCCGGGCTCGACGGGAGAATCTGAGATTGTATAATGTTCCCGAAGGAGCAGAAGGCTCATCTATGGTGAATTTTGTGGAGAAAGTACTTAAAGACTGTTTGGATCTCCCCGAGACCGCTAACATTGACATCGAAAGGGCGCATCGAGCCTTAGCGCCAAAACCAACGAAGGACGAAGAAAAACCTCGCTCAATATTAATAAGATTTGCCCGCTTTACAACCAAAGAGGAAGTTTTACGCAAAGCGTGGACCAAAAAGACGGTGCTTCTCGAAGGACGGAGAATATACTTTGATCAGGATTATGCTCCAGCCATACTACGGAAGCGCAAAGATTATGCTGAAGCGAAACGAGTATTGAAACGACAAAACATCAGATTTCAAACCCCTTTCCCCGCCAAACTGAGGGTGTTTTATCAAGATGGAACTGTACTTTATCAGACGGCGGAGGACGCGACGGAGGATATGAAAGCCAGGGGATTTCCGATCACCAAGATTACACCGAAAGAGAGCCTGACGGAGCAGCTGTCACGGTCAACGTGGAGAATGATGGGGATACGGCCGCAACCGCAACTTGACACGGATGAGCATCGGGAAAGAGCCATTAGAAACAAACTCCAGGTCTTCAGGAGGCGCTCCTCGTCCATTACAGAAGACCAATGAGCACACCGAGGTTAAAAATATTTCTACGGGTAAGCTAATTTCGGCTTACTTTTCTCTTTTCCCTTACTAAATGAGGAAATACATCTGGAGAGACAGTTACTTTAGAGTTATGGACACACAGAACGTTCCGAGGGGCCCTCATCCCTTAGAGAGGAGAGGCTTCCCCCTAATGGTAGGAGCTACACAAAACACCTTACAGGGTCAGTCAAGAAAGACCCCTGCCTTGGACTCATGTTTTAATTTTTTCTCGTTTTCTGTTTTCTTGAGTTGTTGTTCTTTGTTCTGTTTGAGGGAGTTTGACCAATTATTTTTATTTTCAGACATCTATCTCAAGTTACTAAGGAATGAGTAATAGATGCATAAAATGTGTCTCTTTTAATGTAAACGGGCTGACAAACCCAATAAAACGTAGCAGAATTCTAACCAAAATGAAAAAAGACCAGGCACAAGTGGTATATTTACAAGAAACCCATTTAAATAAAAATGAACATGAGAAATTAAGACGAATGGGATTTACAAATATGTTTTCGTCTTCGTATAAATCTGGCCGTAGGCGGGGGGTCGTGATCCTGATCTCCAAAAATCTAAATTTTGAGAAATCTTTTGAAGTGAAAGATAAAGAAGGGAGATTTGTACTTGTACGGGGAAGCATAGATGGTAATTTAGTGACATTCATGAATATCTATGCTCCACCAGGTTGTGACTTGAGCTTTTTCAGAAAAATTATCAATGTAATGGTAACAGAAACACATGGTTTGTTAATATGTGGTGGGGATCTGAACATTCGTCTGCGGCCAGAATTGGACAGTTCCAATAGAAAGATTCCGGAATTAAATACTCTATACAAGAAAGCATCTACTTTGTTTGAGGAAGTTGGTTTGATTGACATTTGGAGAGATCTTTTCCCAACAAGGCGGGACTATTCACACTATTCAGCCTCACATTCTATTTACACGAGAATCGATTATTTCATAACTTTTGGGAAAGACAAAGATAAAGTTCAATCTTGTGAAATAGGGACAATGGATGTGAGTGACCATGCACCATTGTATCTGCTAATTAATTTGAATCTGTGCCCTAAAGTAACCACCTGGAAACTGAATTCATACATACTTAGAGACCTTGAGGTTAAAAAACAAATTAAGAAAGAAATAAAGGAGTTTCTTGACATAAACGATAATGGCGAGGTATCTCCCCCAATGCTCTGGGACACATTAAAAGCCGTTGTAAGAGGAAAAATCATAGCAATAGCTTCATATAAGAAAAAAATGCGCAATATAGAAATGGAAGATCTACAAAAGAGGTTAAAAGAATTGGAATATAAACATAAACAAAGCCCATCATCAAATATTTTGAAAGAATTGAAAACTATTAGAAATGAAATAAATAATTTGAATACACAAGAAATAAAGAAAAAATTAATGTTTTTGAAACAAAAATATTATGAAAGTGGTTCAAAATCAATGAAGATACTAGCATGGAAATTAAAAAAGAAAATTGCAGAAAGCACAGTGACTAAAATTAAAGACCCAAAATCTGGAAAGATGATGACTAAATTAAATGAAATTCATAACGCATTTGAAACATTTTACAAAACACTATACGCTAAAGTCCCCGGAGGGAATGAAAAAGAGATCGATGACTTCTTGAACTCAATAGATCTACCAAGTCTCAATGAAGAGCAGAATGAAAGGTTGACTGCTGAGATAACGGAAATGGAACTCAAGAAGGCAATTAGCCGACTTAAAACGAACAAGTCACCAGGAGCAGACGGCTATACCGCAGAGTGGTATAAGGAATTTAAAAATGAGTTAATCCCTATAATACTCCCTACATTAAATTGGGTATTGAAAAAATCCCAAACACCACCAAGTTGGAAGGACGCGGTAATTACTGCTATACCTAAAGAAGGTAAAGATAAAACTGAATGCGGATCATACAGACCAATATCGGTTCTCAATATTGATTACAGATTGTTTACCTCTATAATGGCCAGACGGATGGAGGAATTTCTGCCTAAACTGATAAATAATGACCAAACTGGATTTATAAGAAACCGGCAGACACAGGACAATATACGCAGAACTCTTCATATCATAGAGCATATACAAAAATGTAAAACGGAAGCTATACTTGTGAGCATTGACGCCGAGAAAGCGTTTGACTCAGTGAATTGGGATTTTCTTTATAGAGTCTTGCATAAATTTGGTTTACACAATACCATTATTCAAACGGTTAAGGCCTTATATACGGATCCTACTGCTAGGATAAAAGTGAATGGATACCTGTCAAGAAGTTTTACCTTGCACAGGGGAAATAAACAGGGATGTGCATGGTCACCACTTCTGTTTGCGTTGTATTTGGAACCACTGGCCCAATTGATAAGACAAAATCAATACATCAAGGGTATAACTATTAAAGGAAAGGAGCATAAACTTGCTTGCTATGCTGATGACATACTAATTTATCTGAGACACCCTACAGAATCGTTACCTAAATTAATGCTATTGTGTGAACAATATGGTCAATTATCAGGTTATAAAATTAATATGAACAAAACCCAAACTCTTACCTTCTATTATAACCCACCAGCGGAAGTACTTAATAAGTATCCCATGATTTGGCAGGCTGAATCATTAAAGTATCTGGGTATTAACATACCAAAAGACCAAACTAAATTATTTGAAGTTAATTATGTCCCTTTACATAAGACTATAGTTGAAGATTTAAAAAGATGGAACTTGATTCCCTATTTTTCCTTATACTCACGAATAGAGTCTATTAAAATGAATGTCTTACCAAGATTACTATATTTGTTTCAGACTCTTCCAATACATATCGATCAAGGTCAATTTAATGAATGGGACAAAATTATATCACGATATATATGGGGAGGGAAAAGACCCAGAGTTAGTTTTAAAACTCTTCAATTGCCCAAAGAGGAAGGAGGATGGGGTCTTCCATCACTGAAGAATTATTACCGGGCAGCGCAGATGAAAACAGTAATCAATTGGTGTGATGTAAATTATGATGCCCACTGGAAAAGTATTGAGGAAAAAGTGTTTTCTTTCCCTATACAAGCTGTTTTGGCTGATTCAAAAATTCAAAAATACATAGACATTGTTGGTAATCCCTGGGTGGAGTGCACTCTTTCCGTGTGGAAAAATGTAGTGAGAGAATATAAATTGGACAAGGACATGGCGGTCTTGAAGTGGTATGCATTTGATTCTGACTTTTTACCAAACAAATTAGACCCACGATTTAAAACCTGGTCCTCAAGAGGGATGCCAACAATAAACAACCTGATTAAAGATGGTAAATTGATTAGCTTTGAAATATTAAAACACAAACATAATTTGGAGAAGCAAGATTTTTATCGATACTTGCAATTACGACATTACATAGATAGAAACATTTGCATGATATCTGAGATTAACAAGGACCTGGTAAAAATGCTTAAGAACGCATATGATGGCAACACCACTAGAAAATTAATTTCTCTTCTGTATAGATTTTTGACAAATCATGCATCTCATTCAACTGGTTATGTTAAGGCTCTGTGGGAGAAGGAAGGAGGAATACATATTTCAGAGGATGAATGGACTTTGATATGGAAACGTCAGTGGAAATGTACTGCCTCACAGGCATGGAAGGAATTTGGATGGAAAACCTTGATTAGATACTTTATTACTCCATGTCAAAAGGCTCATTATGATGGACAACCTCCTATTTGTTGGAGAAAATGTGGAAATCAACGAGCAAATCATTTTCACATACTGTGGGACTGCCCCCTAATTAAACAATATTGGAATGATGTTCACAGAACTCTGCAAGACATTTTCAAATGTACATTCCCCTTTGGAATAAAAACTGTGTTTTTTGGATGCATACAACAGGAATGGACTAAAAGGGACAAATGGCTTCTCAGTGCCCTGTTGATTGCTAGTAAGAAGTCTATAACTAAAAAATGGTTATCACAGGAAGTACCGAATCTGACAACATGGTGGGAAATAATACATGACATTTATAAAATGGAAGAGATGACGGCAAAAGTAAACAATAATTATATCTGGTTCGTGTCACGTTGGGAAAAGTGGGTTGAATACACTAATCTACACAGGCCCAATTTTATTTAAGGAATGGAAATTATTAAAGTCGGTTATAATGGTCTCTCCCCATGTTCTTATGTTCTGTTTTTTTTTTTTTTTTTTTTCTTTTTACAAGGATGGGATGGTGATTTATGAAGGGAAAACTGATTTAAGTACATATTTTGTACACATGTATAATGTACCCATCATTGTATTTTGTTAAAACTCATAAATAAAGAATTAAAAAAAAAAAAAATAAAATAATTTAAGCTGAATAAAGTCAATGATTTGCATTGTGCAAAAGTGCTTTCAACAAGTAAAAACATTCATAACTAACTTAAAGTGCTCAATTACAACAAACTATATAAAGAACAACTAATAATCACAAATTACTCGGCAAATAGAAATTCCAAAAAACAAGGTTAGTGGTCATTTGTGTACAGGACACAGAGTGAAGGTCTTCCCTCGTAGCACCACAAATGATGGGAACTCTGACATTCTCTATGGTTGAGTTGTTGACATGCCATCAAGGTCAGTATCCACCCACAATAGGTTTCCAAGGTTTCTTGACTTTTTTTAGACATTACAGGAGTGACTCTACCACTACACTGGTATTAGTACTAATTTGTTACATACCTTTGGCAGTTCTTTTATTACAGCTTCCTTGAATATTTTCTGTTGCTGTACTTTCCTCTTGTCTATTTTTTGCTGAACAGAGCCTCATTTTTCCCTCAATAAAGGTCAGATGTCAGGGAATAAAACAATCTACCCTCATGGGCAAGCTTTCATGTTTGAAAAGCCCATGTTTAAGATTTTTGAACTGTAGTTCAACTGTGGCAGAACTTACGATGAGGATTACGCTGAGTTGCCATTTGGTCTTGAAAGTTTTCAAATGAGTAATAAAGTTGTGCAAGATTTCCGGGAAATGGTTTTGTACACATGCATTTGCGTTTGTGTCAAGGCCAATGTCTTTAATGCGTCCACTGTGAGGGGGACTGTATTTTAAAATTTGAAGCGACGTGAGCGGATGATTGTCGGGTAATTCTTTGGCATTTGTCTCTTCTTTTGCTTTGCGCAGGGTGGCCAAATTAGGAAAGTGACTTGGTTCCGTATCACCAAAATCCATCATTTCACTTGCCTACATTGTCCGCCACACATTAGGTTCTAATTTGCCCTCACACAAGTCTTTGGCAACGTCTTTTCTCAGCTCTCCAGACAAGAACCACTTAGACAAACCAGTGTGGAGTGAGTCATCAGGATTTTTCAGATTACAATCAAACTGCATTGGACACTGGATTACAGGCTCCTACAGTGCATATGCAGCTGGCCCTGGCATTCTTTGCAGTAACCTTTTATGTCACATATTTTGTGGTGGCTGTTGGATACACCTTGGCTCTTTTAAATACAAAAGTACAAGTACTTTTGATTTTCTTCCAAATTTGTACTTTCATTACATGTGTCCAAGTTCCTGGTCTCAAAATGTAATATTGTCTTTTTGCGTTCCTGTCTGCATAGGTGACCCGCTGTGGCATAAAATTCACCCATTCATTAAATGGCACAGAGATCTTGAAAGTTTGGTCAGCTGGTTCCTCTGTGTTACTTTCTCCGGAAACTAGAGAGTCCTCGCTTGTGTCAGATTCTTCACCAGTGTTCAAACCTAAAACTAACCAACTGTTGTCTGTTCTGCTTTACCAGGGTATACAGACCGTTCGGAGAACGGACATTGACATATAATAAGTGGTAGCAAGTCAACATACATTACATAAATTAACATTTTCATTTTACATAAAATGTTATAATTACTTACTTTAGAATCCAAATCGCACAGACCTCAAACAGATGCAGGGGCAGAGGAGAACTCTGCCAGGCGGTGTAAGTATTGTAGCAACACTCTACTGTTGTAGCCTAAGGCCCAGATGTCCCGTGCTCTCGTGCTGGCCTATGTGTTTTACACTTTCAGGTGACCAGGTGCGTGTAGCCCAGGAGGATCCTTCAGGGGAGCTGCTAGTTGGCCAAAGGACTTTTCACTGCACCTTAGCCGCTCTGTTGATGCTAATTTAAATCCTTTTAGTCGTTTTTATTAACTTTTTAGCCCACCTTGTTTTTACTACTTTTAGTATTCTATTTATGGACTTTTAGTTATTGTTGGCATTTTTATTCTGTTTTTAATTGCATCTTGTAATACATTTTTATTGTTATAAGCTGCGTGTGTCCTCCTTGGCAACGTTCCCACCCAACCATCATTCATTTGGTTGCAATAGCTCTTTTCTGGTCATTCATCCACATTTTCTCAACCTTGTCCATAAACCTCCCTCACATGTGTGGGTGTGTGTGCATGTGTGTGTGAGAGTGTGTGCAGGTGTTTGGTTGTGTGGGGTAAGTGGTGGTCATGGGGTGGTTAGGTGAGCTGTGGTCATGTGTGGGAATGTTTTTAATTCACTGTAAAGCACTTTGTGTCACATCTTTGTAAGAAAAGCGTTTTATAAATAAAATTAAAATTAATTTGATGAAAACATGTAAGGTAAATGAGCTTATTGCTTTTTTATAACTCTGATAAGAAGCTCACAAGTAAATAATGGAAACTAAAATGTACACTGAAAAATACATTTAGAATACGCATTAGCAGAACAATATCTCAATACATCAGCGTTGTATCGTCCCTTTAACTATTGGATAAATCCTGGGCTAATGAATGCATTTAGCTGTCGCAAACCTAAACCCATATATTTTTGAGACTCAAGAGCATTTAGTTTCCAGACCAAGTGTCCAACTGTAAGTTAAATGTTATTGTACCAAAACATTTAATATATATTCAATTACTTTGAAATACCAAATGTCCAAATATTCAAATAACTAAAAACAATGTAGTGATTAATTTTAGTAGTCCGCTGTTCCACCTGTGAATAGGTTTCAATTTGTTTGTTAATATATATGTGCTTGCATTTATAAGTGCTCTTGGACGATTCAAATATAGTAACTTGTCACGTAGGCATTATGTCCCAGACTGTACTGTCAACATTAGACGCTGCCAAAGTTCTGGGAAACGGCTATATCACAGTTGTACTATTTGTTTAGCCTTGCATTTCAGACGTTCAAAGTATAGAAAGGGACCAGAAGTCCACTTAGACTGCCATGTACACTGCATTATATCATGTTGGTTCTTTCAATTGACGTCAAAGGAACAGTATAAATATGCTTCACATGTTAAACGCATTCATATGGTAGCCTATTTATGCCAGTGAATAAAAAATAAAAGCCCCACAGGAAGTCATAATTTCGAGTTTTAAAGTCATAATTATGAGTTTAAAAGTCATAATTTCAAGTTTAAAAGTCATAATTTCAAGTTTAAAAGTCATAATTTTGAGTTTTAAAGTCATAATTCTGAGTTTTTTAAAGTCATAATTAGTGCTCGGCGAGCTCCAGCGACATGACAGAGGGGCTACAGTTCATGTGTTCCCCGCACTGGTGACAACCATCTCAGGCTCACGGGTCTGGACTGCTTCGGGTCATGCCGTGGGCAGATGAGACGTCTGGGGTGCACTTTGTGGATCGTCCAGACGTTGGGACCTTTTTAAATACCAAGGGTTGTTCCCCGGTAAATGTAGTTCCGCCATTCATTGAAATTGGGGAACATCGGCACTGGGGAACATTGGTACCAGGGAATATAGCTACGCACCCTGCTGGAGCCACAGCCAGGGACAAACACCTCTGCTGAGAAGGTGACCATCTTTCCAGGACCTGTACGCCTCCAGGACTCAGGGACGAGCAGGTTAGCTCACAGCTGACCCTTCTCTTTCCTGGACATGGACTGTTTGAGCCACTCCCCTCAGATAGTAGGGTATGATCTATTCAGACCAGAATCAATCTTAACAAGAACAATTTCTTTCCCTCTGGTGTTGGACTCGTGAACACTTTATAACATCTGTCACTTTGACAATCATATAATATCAGCAGCTATCTATTTGCACTGCTAAAGTTGATCAGTGATCTAGATCAGTACTAACCAGACCCGCACTTGCTTAGCTTCTGAGAGCAAATCAAATGGGGCATGTTCCAGGCATCAGGTAACTGATATTAACCTGGCTCACGCCAGATTGATATGTGTATCACTCTGAATTTAGTTCTACATATTTTCAATCTGGACAGGCTCTTGCTGTAACTTTAACTGATTGGTCGCAGCGTCACAAAAGTGAACAAGCTGAGAAACCAAGAAATTCAGTTGAGAGAAAAGTACCGTTCCCCGTTCTCAGATTCACAAAACACTTGTATGTGCACATTTTCAAAAGCAAAATTGTTGGTAAATGTGTTGTAATAGGCCGAAGTACATCCATCATTGTCGGCATGTTTGTTTAGGTTTGTCCTTTTGACTTCTGCCCAAACTGCAATGCAGCACTGTGATTGGTCCAGCACACAGTGGCCGGCTCAAACCCAACAGCAGGAGAATGTCCAGATGGATTCTCAAGAGTTTGTGAACTCACAAATATCACGGGAAATGATATAGCAGGGCCAGGATAAACTGCTCTAGCCAAGTGTAAATTTTTATGTACATACTCTTCAGTCTTAAGTTTTCTTTCATTTCAGTGGTAGTTTTATTTTTAGTCTTTTATGTATTTTGCTATTTTGTTCATTGTTACATGTTGCACCTTATGCCAAAGCAAGTTCTAGTTTTGAATTTTGTTCACTGACAATGACAATAAACCTTTTTCTGGTTTTGATTCTTGTCAAGTACATTGGGTAATAATGCTGTACAACTCGTTCAGATGATTAGATTAGGCACAGATGTAATTCGTGATTATGGAATTTGGTACACATTATCCTGACATAATGGGGATAGTAATTAAATTGTGTTCTTATGTGCAGTGTTTTTAGTTTTTCAAACATTAATCATTTTGTAGGAAAAACAAATTCCAAAATGATCATTCTAAGGACCTTTTCCCTCCTTTCTGTCCAGGTGAATTGTGTACTGTTTTTTAGCAGTACTGTGTGATTTCCCAGTTTTCCAGCAGAGGGAGTTCTCAATCAGTTCTACTGCCTCTCAGCTGTTTGCCATCTTTGAAAGGAGAGAGTGAGTAACTGATTAAAGAGGAGCCACTAAACACATAAGCGCTGGAGCACTCCAAAGATAAGCAGCACTCTCTGAGCACTGACTGAACCCAAACAATGGTAAGTTATATTACGTTGAGCATTTTAGCGATAACCATTTTTTAAACATAGTTGGAACATTTTTATATTTATAATATTGCAGCGGAGAATGTAGAATAAGTGTGATTACCTAATGAGCTAGTTTCAGAATATTCTGTGCTTTGTAAAATATCTAAGAGAGTCAGATGTGAACGTGACAATGTGTTGGACTTAACATCAAACAGAAATGCATCAAATGCTTTATATCTAGGCCTATATTTTTGTATTGGTAGATACAAGAAAATACATTGTTGCATGCATTAATTTTCCATTTTAAAATACATGCATATTACATGCATGCTTTGAAAAGTAAAGTTTTGCATAATATATATATATATATATATATATATATATATATATATATATATATATATATATATATATATATATATTGTATGTTTCAATATTGTTTGTTACATACATACATAGCGTTTTCTGCTTCTGGTTCAGAAAATGATTCAGTAAGGCTCTGTGAACGAAGTGATAATCTCACAGCAGATGGACTGCTTAGCAAGACAGACTTCAGCTCCAAAAATGCACTTGAAAATCCAATATCTTGATGATGAGACAATAGCATCAAATCAAATATAAATATACAAATTCTTTCAATGCCATAACCTTTTAACCTTTTCTCCTTAGTGCTCCAAAATAGACCCTTGAAAAAAAACAGCTAATTCTGCGGTGTTCCCAAAAGTAAACACTATCCCAATAACAATAGTTATATTACATATATTTGACATACCTTTCCACAAATTATATTTTTTGTGAAGCTTTATCATTATTTGGAGGATTTGGCACGGTATTGGTACTCCAGTGTCATAACACAATTCAAATTGAAATATTAGATCTTTTAAATGGGAAAAAGTCCACATAACATCCTTCAAATCAGGAAGGATTTCTTTGGGTTTCAGATGGATTTTTTTCAGATGGATGAGAAAGCTTCAATTAATATCATTCAAGTGAGGTCATTAACATAAACTGGGGTTGTAAAGGCCATAGAGATGTTTTGATTTATCTTATTGCATTAACTTTTTTTGGGCAGCAAGGTCCAACTGACTCATAATTGACACATAACATTCGACAGTGGCTCCTCTTACTGGCAAAGTCATTTCCGGTCCAGTGTTCTGCTGCTCTTCTCACCAGAATACTTTATGTTACCAGCACAAGAAAAAAGTAAATGTTAGTTGTGTTTGTGAAAACAGGTTGTTAATGAAGGCTAGATAGGTTGCTTAAAAGTGTTACGTGTTACTGTGTCAGCAACACTAGCACTGCTCATTAGCATAACCTACTTACCCTCGTAGTTGTGGATATAGCTGGAAATATGCAATTTAAATCCCTTTTCTCACTTACTAAAGGGAGCAGGAGAGAGGGAATCCACTAGTCTATGAACATAATTTATTCTAATTTTTGGCAAGGCCTGGAGGTGTCTTGAAAATAGATGAGATTTTGAAGCAAAACGTAGCGCATCAGCTGGGCTACAAACTGGAATGGAAATTACTTTGCCGGTAGGAGGAGCAGCCAATAAGTCGCGTTGAACGTTATGCACAGAGTCAATAATCATTTTTCAACAGAAAAGCCACAGTCAAAGGAAGATATTATGTTTTCTAAACCAAGTAAATTATTAAATTGTTTAATTTGTATTTTGCAATGTCAAAGGTTTTCAAAATGAAAGGAAACTGAAACCAAAGAAATGGCACAGTGTATTTGACCATCTCCAGGGGTTGCCACCAAATCATTTCACAATATTTCTTGTTTTGTTTCTCTTCTGATTTGTTGTTCTGGTTCTTTTTTCATTTTGTACAGAAGGTTTTTGGTCTATACTCCTTGATTTCAATGTAGTGTCAGTAGAACCTTCTGTGAGACTGACTTTTCCCCTTTGTTATATATCTTTTTCACAGATCCCAATCTGGACTGGGGTGTGAAGTTCAACAGAAGACTGTTCTGTCTGAGGCAGTGATTCATCCTTGGTGTTATTACAAGCCTATCTAGCAGTGGTTGTATTGTCTCTTCAATATGAAATTTCTTTCAGATTGTACTTTAAATGTGGGGGGCAGAAGGTTCCCATTCACCACAGATTTAGTGACCCATCTTCCTCTTAGCCGCCTCAGTCGTCTAAACCGCTGTGCATCAGAGAGCGAACTGTTGGAGTTTTGCGATGACTATGACCGTGAAACTAATGAGCTGTTTTTTGACAGACATTCTGATGCCTTCAGTTTCATTGTGGCGTATGCACAACATGGCGCACTGCGGCTTGCACCAAGTATGTGTGAACTGTCCTTTCTGAATGAGTTGCTCTATTGGGGTCTGGACTCAGCAGAGCTGCAAACCTGCTGCCAGAGAAGGTTGGACCAGCGCATGAGCGACTGCTATGTGCATTTTTTCCCTGAGTGTCGCTTCAGTGATTATGGACTCTATTATCAGAATGACAAACATAATGGACGGGGTTTTGGTAACAGGTGGCAGGGTTGGATGGAAGCTGTTCGCAAAACCTGTGAAGAACCTACATCCTCATTAGCTGCTCAGATCCTTGCGTCATTATCAGTGTTGTTTGTCCTTATTTCTATGGTGATGCTGTGTGCTAGCACTCTTCCGGACTGGTCTAGGGTTGAGACCATGGAGACACACAGGTAATGTATTTACGCTTAAAAAAAATAAAAAATAAAACAAGAAATCCAATCCTTATTACATTTTATGCCAAAGGTATGTTGTAATTTCGTCTAATAATACTATTTGCTTTCTTTGTTTAGGCTGGTGGAGTCAATATGTATCGGCTGGTTCACAGCCGAATGCACACTACGTTTTGTCGTCTCACAGGACAAGTGTGAGTTTGTGCGGCGGCCACTGAATGTCATTGACCTCCTTGCTATTGCACCTTACTATGTCTCAGTTCTTGTGTCTTTCTTGACTGGAGAAGACTCAGAACTGCAAAGAGCTGGGGTTATGCTGCGGGTCTTGAGAATGATGCGAATCTTTTGGCTGATCAAATTGGCTCGTCACTTCCTCGGTCTTCAGACCCTGGGGTTGACCCTGCGACGCTGCTACAGGGAGATGCTGACACTGCTGGTCTTTGTGGGAGTCGCTATGGCTATCTTCAGTGCCTGGGCTCAGTTACTGGAATACGGCCTGGACCCGACGCCAACCCATGTTGTGAACCAAGGCTCAAACAAGGTCTACAGCCTCCCACACCAGGACTACACCCCCCAAAGCCCCAATAAAGATCTAATTCGAGGACGAAACCAAGATTACGCAAGCATCCCGGCAGCATGCTGGTGGGTCATAATTTCTATGACAACAGTAGGGTATGGGGACATGTATCCAGTTACAGTGGCTGGTAGAGTTTTAGGTGGTGTCTGTGTTGTGAGTGGCATAGTCTTGCTAGCTCTACCAATCACTTTCATCTATCACAGCTTTGTGCAGTGCTACCATGAGCTCAAAGTCCAGTCCAGTCGAGACCAGTATGTTCTGGATTCAGCTCGAGATCCTTAAAGTCTATATGACAGGTTCTCATCCATTCTATAATGGAATCCCTCCACCTTGTGTCATCAAAAAGCAACATACAGTTGAAACTAAAGAGACAGTTAACAGTCTGACAATTTAAACCGTCATTTAACAAAGTAAATGTGTTATTGGGTATTATTATTTGTCAAATAATAACTATTAATCAGTATAATCCCTCATTCGTCCAGGAGTGTTCCATCAAATTTGATTTTCAAAACAGGGTCTGAATGACAACACTTGAAACCTTTTCTACAATAACTATTAGTGTAATTTATGTGGATTTTGGCCCTTGCTTTCAAAATGGTTGCAAGGTAGCAGTTGTGGAATTACCTCTAACTATGTCATATTTGTTGCCCATATTTTGCTGCCTGTCTAACCAGAAAGTAACTATATTAACATTACGAAAACTGTTAAACTGGGGACAAACAAGCAACATGTTTTGTAAAATCTTAAATATAATCACGTTCCCTACGTTTTAGTTACAAGAGATGTCTAACCTGTCATATGGACTTTAATGCATTACTTTGAAGTTTTGTTGAATTTCAGGTTATATTGTGAAGTTGTTTAGGTTACAAAAATGTTTGTCAGGAGTTGACATTGTTAATGTGCAACAGTAGTGTTAACGCCGGGTGTACACGAATTCCAGCGTAGGTAAGAACCCACAAGAAGTCTAATTTTGTCAGACAATGCAACGGTCGGGTACAGTCTTCAGATCATTAGCCACCACCGATATTAGCTGATATTCTGGTAATCAGAAACAGAGCTTCGAAGAAAACAGCTTCGTGGATTATGTGCTGCAGAACAGAACAGGTTGCAAACTTTAATCTAATCTTTATTCTAAAACAAGAGATTACTCCAAATGACCATTGTAAGTGCTTTAAAGAAGGAGAAAAGAGAGTGCGGGGTGTCTGAACAGACATAGGGACTGAGAAGGAGAGATTGATGTTGTTCCTGTTACTGAGGAGCAGAACAATGACATGATGACACATGGACTGGAGAGGTACAGAAGGAGACTCTAGATGTGTGCGGGTAGTGTTGGTGTATGTATATATGTACTGCGTTGATAAATTTTAAAATCAATTTTATCTTGATTTTATCTCTAAATTAGAAAAATTAATTACTTTACAACAACATTTCTTTGTAATATACGGAAGTGATTAAAATATTCAAACAATACATTAAAAATATTATCATGATATCGGTTATCAGCCCAAGTTGTTTTGATAGTATCGGCACTGGTCTGAAATGTCTGTATTGCATGTCTAATACAGACCACAGTGCACTGGAGTGCAATCTGCTAACCCGCACTGGAGTTAAAATACGCCCTCCGTTAGTGTTTTGCCTGTTTGTAGTGTGTAAATAAACATGGAAAATGCCATGCTCACACTCCACCCTGTCCAGCTTCGACTGCTGTATTGGAAGGATGTTCTTGTGGTGGATGGGTCTCATTAGGGCTGGTGCTGTTGCGATAACTGGCTTTGATTGTGCACATGCGCACACGATAACTAATCATCAATACAGGCGCCTCTGCCAGCACCCCACAGTGTGAAACCTCTTGTACTTTTTTAATGCTACAGAAAGGCTGTGATCTCTGCACCAGGGCTGCACCATGTGAAATGTGAGCCTGGGGAAATGGTCTCAGTTACTCATTCAATATCTTAAACTAAATAATACAGTATGTTTGCAGAACACCTGAGTGAAGTCTTGCCCTTTTTCAGAAGTTTGTTTTAATTCACATGGTACACCTTTTTGTAAGTGTATTGTACTTCCCTCCGTTAAACTTGTACATGAATGGACTGTCTTTAAAATGTTTTTCAACCACTTTAGATACTTTAGTTTTGGTGTTTCGTGCAGTTTAAAACATATTCTTTAGTTATGCTATATTAGTTAGAATACATTAAATGTATGATTTGTGACACGCTAAAAACAATCTCTGATAACTCTAAACATGCTCAGATGATGGAGGTCACAGAGGAGCTTGTGTTTTCATCACTGCAAAAATACAAACACAACTTCAGGGCCTTGTACTATAAGATGGATTACAGAGTTAGCAAGGTGACTTCGGGGTTAACTCTGGTTTATGAGGACTATGCAGATAGA
>CM033637.1:0-80000 GCA_019453435.1 Rhinogobius similis | reverse complement strand
TTATACACACACAGTCTTACCCTCCTACAGACAACTGAAAGTTTGAAACAGCCTGGAGCCTCATTAAGTTCACCTGTTCAAGTTGTCAAATGTAGAATCAGAACCCTGGTTCTTTTACTGATGAGCCAGTTGCATGAAGCGTAGTGGTAGTTTTGGAAGCCAGGGTCTCAGTTTTAGAAGTGCGGATCCGCTCATTGGAGGAGTTGAAACCTAGCTACACCAGTCAGTCGGTTTGTGAAAGTTTGGAGGGATCGATGCGCTAAACGCCAGCCTTTAGTGCACCATGAGCTTCCCGTCTGCAATAGGTTTGTCCCCCTCGACGATCACACGCCCACTGAACGTGACACTCTGATAATTGTTCCATAGTCAGAGACGTAAAACTGCTAGCTGCCAGAGTTAGGTGTTATCCAGGGGCCAGAATGGGTGACATCAAAGGAAACCTCAAGCTTTTAAAACAGAGTAGTCAGAGGTTCCGTTGTATTGTGATACATGGGGGTGATAATGACACCCGGTGGAGACAATCAGAAGTGCTCAAATTGCAGGTAGCATGTGTGTGTGAGAATTGGCGAAGTCAATGTCAGAGACCATAATATTTTCTGGTCAATAGGATAAATGCTGAACTGTACAGCCGCTTTTCATAGGCGGAGGGAGGGGTTGGCTTAGGGGGCTTAAGCCCTGAATGTTTTAAAAGATGTTTTTTTAATAACACCTAATAACTCCCTTGGGGTTATTACACAGTAATAGTGAAACAAGAAATGTGTATTCATGCAAATAATTAAATATAATATAATAGTAATAATAATCATTAAAAAAACGCAAACTCATAAAATACCCCCACACTTGGTATAGTCCGACTCTCTGGTACGTTGGGTATTTGCTATCGACGCCTGCTCGGCAGTCCAGTCAGCCAATTGTAACTCTCACAAACAGATCAACCACCACCAAGCACTCTGATGTTTTGGCTGTGCGTGTACAGTTGATAACTTGTCCCTTGTCAGCCGTGTACTTGTTTGCTAACGCTGGTTCCCTAGTCAAAAAGGATTCAAAAAGGAGGAAATTCTGATTTGATTTTGGAACGAATGGGATTTTAGTCCGATAGGATTTTTTCCTGTAGGATTTGTTCCAAAATCAAATAAGAATTATCATATAAAAATCCTATTGGAATATTATAGGACTTTAGTCCAACAGGATTTTATCCTTTTATCCTATATGAGAATCCTTGGAATCCTGCATGATTTTGTCTTAAATCCTGTTCAAGGTGAGAATGCAAACATGTTTTGAAGACCATTTAACACTAATAAAAAGAAACCATGTAAAAGTAAACATATTTTATTATATCAAAGACACATGAAAAATATTCACAGATCATCATTGAACCACCACAATATCTTCCCAGTCTAATACTAAATTTGATAAGAAGTCAGAGAACTCTGACCAGGAGGTCGGTAGATTATCATGAATAAAACAGCGTTTTGGTTTCTCCAATTTGGGCAGGTGATTGATAGAATGGGGCTTTCAAATAAGCGAGACACTATATCATTTTTAGACTGAGGAGTGAAATCGCAGCCTCCCCTCCTCCTTGGCCTGTGTTCCTTAGTTAACATGAAAGTTAACATGACTCGATGGGGTGGACTCGTTTAGTCTGACATAATCATCTGGTTGAAGCCAAGTTTCAGTTAGAGCTAGAAGATCCCCGTTATAGTCGCTAATTAACTCAATAACTAAAAGTGATTTGGAGGGAATTGACCTAATGTTTAGCAGTCCACATTTTACATGCTTTATTTACTAGTTGTTTTTATTAAGTTATTTGGTCTGACGCCTAAATGATCTGTATTGGGATCTGACTTTTTGGACACACACAGTCTCTGATTGCCTTGACTCTGAACACTTGATCTGTGACAGTGCAGGCGAGAGTTTAGCGACAGAGGAGCATCTTAAACGTCTGCTCTGCACCCGGAGCTCTTCACTTTAGGCGACTAAGACTATCGGTCAAATTCCGAACTAAAAGGTGTAGTGTAATACAAATATGGTTTGATTATCTCCTTATCTCCTTACACCAAACATGTGGTGCTATCATGCCCTCCCAACCTGAGGGGGATGACAGGAAATAGTGATACTGATTAAGGAATTGGATGAACTTAAAGCTTGTCACACAGCTCTTGGTGAGTGTGTAGTTTAGTTCATTTAATTCTTATATTTATTTTTATCAGGGCACCAGCTCTTTGAGCAAATTTCCAAATCAAATATCAAAATTAATAATTATCAAAAAACAGTTGTACATTGATTATTACTCATAATTAAACGTTGATCAGTCTGAAAGTTGTAAGAAAGTAACCTTGACATTGACTTCTTTTCTGGAAATAACACTTTACCAACTGTGTTTTTTGGAGATTTATTGATTAACATACAAACAGATAAATGTGGTGATTAAATATTCAAATTAGTCATTAAATGATGTAAAACTAGACAAGGTTTTTCTGGATCGATCTAGTTATGTGTTGGAGTTCAATTTAACAATTAAAATGTTTTAAAGCCAGTTTGTGTCTCTGAAATCTGTGCGCTTACGACCCAAGAGTTTCTCCAGCCATGTGTCCCATGTCGTGACCTGAGGGTCAGATGCTGCAGAGCGTCTGGGGCTGAGAGGGACATAGCTGCGGTCTGAAGAGTTTCCCTGAAGATGCCTCCTGGAAGGAGGAATAGTGGGTCGCTTCTCAGTTGAGCGTCTGGGTCCGGCAGCAAATGGTCACAGATTAAAACCCGAAGGTTGTTGTTGTAGACTGAAGAATTGCAAAAAGGTCCTTTGCTTGAAAATGCATGTGTGCATTCAAAATCACGCCAAAGACGGGCACAGATCTTGGAGAAGAGGGGAGTCAGCTCAGGCCTTTGTTCCCCAGAGCTGAGCTGAATAAGCACGAGGTGCTCTCAGACTCTGTTTTCTCTGTTCCTTGGTTGTAGGAGGACTTGGATGGTTCTCTCCAGTGGAACTGCCATGTGCGGTTCCAGAGATTCTCGCATGAAGAATAAAACCTCCAACAGCACCAAAAAAGAGAATGCAGCCCAATTTATATTCATATAAGAATATTCAAGACCATTACCCCTATAGCTTGGCTCTTCTCCTATTGTTTTCTTTGTTTTTAGGACACTACTCCTCCTGAGCTAATTATTATTATTATTCAGTCCCCCCCCCCCCCCCCCCTCCCCCAGTAAACCAGATGAGTTATTGCATTACCAACATATAACTCCTGCCAGAAAAGCCCTTTTTGTCAGTTGTCTGGTAGGACGCTGTCTTGTGTTTGTTGAACCGACAAAGTTAGAGAAACAAAGCACGCTGTTTCCAGTTTACGATGCACCACACTCGCATCTAGATACAAAGTAATATTATTTCAGTGCATAAGGCAGCCAGCTTTATCTAAACCTAACACATTTCATAGAAAGATGCTGAAACGTGGCATAGAGGCGGAGAAAAGTGAAATAAAAGAAGATGAAGCTGACGAAAAAGCGGAAGCTGTGTCTTGTTTACACGTTTTATCCACGTCTTACAGAGGCACAAATGTGTAATTTAACATTTTGTGTAACATTTTTTATGAATCAGGCAGATCGGCCACATAAAGAAAAAGTGTAAATCAGGTAAATTTAGATTTTATTCATAAAAAAATATATAGTCATGTTTGGGCGATGTCAGCTACCCACATAGCAGGCCCCTGCAAGCCTGGACCTCTGCACAGAAATGCAGTCCGCCATTAACAGAAGCGGTCCAAGCTGGCCCCAAGTGAAACGGTCTGGGGGAACGGAGCTGGTTCTGCTTGACCTCCTCCTGTGCTTTTAGCGATACCAACAATACTCATTGAAGTACTTCAGCGCAGTGCTGTCTTTGAAATTATATGGTGCTATAGCATCTTTGAGGTAAGATGGGGCCATGTCATTTATGGTGGTAGATGGTGGTAAAGTGAGGTAGATTTTAAATTTGATTCTAAACTCAACAGAAAGTAATACTTTTTTATTTATTTTACCTTTATTTAACCAGGAAAAAACTCATTGAGATTAAAAATCTATTTTACAAGAGTGTCCTGGCCAAGAGGCAGCAGCACAGTGGTACAACAATAACACACAACATTTCACATACACTCACAGGAACTCATCATAAATTGACAATCTTAACTAAAGCACTTGCAGATTGTAAACGTAGTTGTTCTTTCAAAAGTAATTTAAAAGAATCCAATGAAACCCGCTTAAACTCCCTTTGGAGCGCTGCAGCAAATATAAAAGTCTTTTTTCCCAGCTCTGTACGTGCTCTGGGCACAAAGAGCAAGAGCAAGTCCTGAGAGCGCAGACTGTAGCTGCTGCTGCTCTTCAGTTCTATGAACTGTTGGAGATAAGGCGGCACCAAGTACAGAACAGATTTGTAAATCAAAAGGTACCATGTTTCAGTCTGTGGTGGGCCAAGGAGGGCCAACCCACCCGGGAATACAGAACACAGTGATGGGTCAGCATCCTCATATTTTATATAAAACCATGAAAAACATTGTCCAAAGCACGCAAGGCATCAGTAGAAGCATTCATATAAATAACATCACAAAATCAAGAACAGACATAAAAGCTTTTTACGAGCTTCAAATGACAAGCACGATTTTATACTATATATATATATATATATATATATATATATATATATATATACAGTGATCCCTCGTTTATCGCGGGAGTTGCGTGAAATCCGTGAAGTAGTGAGCGTTATTTTTTATTGTTTTACAATGCAATACTGAACTATGGAATGAAACCAAAAATCAAAACCTGTTTTAAAGCCCAAAATTTGTTTAAAACAATAATTTTAATATAGTAATACAAGGTTGGAAACAGTCGTATTTCACAGTCCCAGCTGTGCCTCTTGGTCCTGACTCCGCTCTGCTGTAGCGTCTGTTTCTACTGAAGGCGCAGGAGTCTTTCTCCGAGAGAAGAACATTGTTATGGGTAGTTGTTGGCGCTCTTTCTTTTTCTGAGCAAGAAGATTTTTATAAACGGATATGCCACCTTCGATTATATTTGAGAACTAGACAACAGTAAAGCCCCTGAGCCAATCAGGATTCAGAACACAATGCACTGTAAAAATATCCGCACTGTAAAAAAAATCCGTGAAGCAGCGAAGCCGTGAAAGATGAAACGCAATATAGCGAGGGATCACCGTGTATATATATATATATATATATATAGATATATACATATTATATCTTATTAAGAAAAATTATGATTAATATAAATTAAAAATAAAATAATAAATAATAATAAAAAAAAAAAACGTAGCCTTTTCTTATTAAGATATATTTGCTAAAGTCAGTTATATTTTTCTCATTTGTCTTGTCTTATTTTGAATCTTATTTTGAAGAGTATTTTTCTTAATTTAAGAAAAAGTAAGAATACAATATAAGAACATATCATTTATCAGTTTTGATCATTTATTTTCACACAGAAATGAACTTGCGTGACATTGAGACAACAAATACAAAGGTCTGTCAATAGAACTATTTGTATGATCATTCAGTACAAATTGTACGTGATGCAATCACATCTCCAAGATCATATTTCAAACAAAACTGTAAAACTGTGCACAATGTCGCCAGACGATATGAATTAATTTGCTTGTGCCATGTTTCAAATTTCAATTTTATGTGCCATAAAATCCCTATCATAACATTTTGTGGCATGTGGTTGGAGCTCAAAACAAAACAAAGATGAATTTACAACAAATATGTTTTTAACCAGTCCAAGCTCAGGTAAGTCACCATTAACAGTACTGATGATTAAACTTTTACCAGATACATATTTATTCCCATTAAGATTTAACCATCTAACAGACTGCATTCCCAAAGAATGCTCCGACTTTGTCTTTAAAGGACCTATATTTGGCTATTATCGTCATGTGTCGCGCTGAGCCCTATGTCCTAGAGCCGATCTAGAGTTTAAAGTGCACTAGTGCTAAGTGCTAACTCTTGTGTCTTTTGTTTCTATCGTGTAATTACTGTGTTACATTAGCATCAGCTTCTGTTTTTATTCTTTCTACTTACGGGAATTGTAGGATTATACCCAAAGAAACTAAGAACATATGCTGCCGAAAAATCCCGGAGGTAAATTTTACATTGCGTCATGACTTAGAATTGAAAACTGAAAAACCCTGATTATAATGATGCTTAGGCCAATGCATGAAATGTCAATTGTGTCAATAGATCCTTGATCTGATTGGCTACATGTGATATTATTCAATACATACTGTATAGGGTACTGTTATGTCAGTTTGCATGTTACTTGAAGTAAAATACAAACACATTATTGTGTATTTTTTAAATTATAAGGCAAATATTTTTTATTAAATTATTATTATAACCATTTCCTACTTTCATGTGTAGGCTATAAAGTGGGTTAATCACTGCCCGCTCCTCCATCTTGCATTACTGTCCATCCTGGCTTTAATGTGAACTGCCTCAACATTTATGCATCACAAAACATGAATGACATCTACTAGCGGATTATGGGCGAATACATGGGAGAACACGAGAAGAGTAAGTGTATGAAAGTTTAATAACACGCCACTGCATGCTTTATTTGTAATATGTTAAAATATAATTGAGAAAACCTTCATTCATTTATTTTCTACCGCTTGTTCCCGTTCCCGTGGTCGTGGGTGACTGGAGCCTATCCCAGTAACTTTGGGCCTTAGGCGGGGTACACACTATAATAAATACTACAAAAATGGCAGTGCAGCTGATAATAATATCAACATCTCAACAAACGTCTGTTTTGTTTTCCAGGCATCTCAGATTTGTGGCAAATTGAAGTTTTGTGAGCTGGTGTTGCGGACTACTTGGTGCCAGGATCAGGGTGGTTATTCTGTCGTATGCCATTCTCCAGATACGTTTCCTGTTTCCAGTTTCCTGATCCTGATGGGCAGTACGGAGCGTTTCTGCATCATAGTCAGGTCTGACCCCCACTTGACTGAACCTGGAAACGTGTGTAGCAATGACATCTTCTTTTGAAGCCTTCGGGCACAGGGACAGACTTTAACTGCTTAACAAATCTGCCAGGTTCTGGAAAGACTTCAGTGAGACAAGCTCCATCAGCTCAGAGACATATCATAAAAAGTGTAAATAGTTTGGAGTTCATAATGTTTTATTCTTTTATATGTTTGTTTTTCAACAACATTGAGTCTGAGTGGACCGTGTTCTCCACCTTCAGGAGTCCACCTTCCCTGTTGTCTTATTGGGACTCACGAGGCAGCTGACAGGTACCGGCAGGCCAAGTGTACTGCTGCCCGTGCGGCTGCAGAGGCAAAAACTCAGGATTGGGAGGAGTTCGGAGAGGCCATGGAGGAGGACTAGTCTCAAAGAAATTCTGGCAAACTGTCCGGCGCCTCAGGAGGGGGAAGCAGTGCTTCACCAATACTATTTACATAACGTGGAGAACTATTGACCTTGACAGGGGATGTTGTCTGACGGTGGAAGGAATACTTTGAGGATCTCTTGTGGTAAAGAAAGAGCTGAGCTGAAAGGCAAAGCTCTCGATTTACCAGTCAGTCTTCATTCCTATCCTCACCTATGGTCATGAGCTTTGGGTAATGACCGAAAGGATCAGATCGCGGATACAAGTGGTCGAAATGAGCTTCCTCCGCCGGGTGGCTGGGCGCTCCCTTAGAGATAGGGTTTGGAGCTCAGTCACACAGGAGGAGATCGGAGTAGAGCCGCTGCTCCTCCACGTCGAGAGGAGCCAGCTGAGGTGGCTCGGATGCCTCCTGGACGCCTCCCTCTGGAGGTGTTCTGGGCATGTCCCACCAGGAGGTGGCCCCGAGGAAGACCCAGGACACGCTGGAGGGACTATGTCTCTCGGATGGCCTGGGAATGCCTCGGGCAGGCCCCCAGAGGAGCTGGAGGAAGTGTCTGGGGTGAGGGAAGTCTGGGAAGCCCCATCTGCCTGCTCAGGGGATGGGAACATTCTGTTTCTAGCGAAAGCATGCAGGAATCAATCAAAAAAACGTTCAGTACATATGGAGCTATAATAGCATTGTAGGAAGAATAAAAACTCTGAAAAGTCGATTTTGCAGGATATGGGACCTTTAAAGTGCAATGCCTTAAAGTATTACATGCATTATATCTTGGGGTGTTTCTTTGATTATGTTAAAACGAGAGTTACGTATGTAACTACGGTTCTGTGAAGCCTAGATGACCACCAGAGACAGTGCGTAAGCACTGAATATTCCGATATAGTCCCCCCGTCATCCGTGGCTCTGTTCTTACAGAATCTTCTCGCAGAACGCAAGGATCCTCAGTGACAGAGCGCCTCTGGTGGTCATCCGGGATTCATAGAACCGTAGTTACATACATAACTCTCGTTCTATTTCATCCCGGATGACCGCCAGAGACGGTGCGCAAGCACTGAATGACTAATACCAGCTACGTCACACAGAATCCTGAGTACATACCTCACTGAGAAGAGCCCAAGGATTCCCAAAGAACAACGCCAAGAGGAGAAGGAGTGGCCACATTGACGCTGTAGAATCTGGTGAAGGTACCCAGTGCAGCCCAAGATGACGCAGCACAGAGAGTCTCCAACGGGACCCCTCTCATGGCGGGCCATGAAGCGGAAACCCCTCTGGTAGAATGACCCTTTACGCCCAACAGTGGGACACATCCCGCCATGCTGTAGGCGTGACGAATGACATCTGTCGTGGAAAAATTCTGTTCTGGATTTCTAAAAACGGTTATCCATAAAAATGCAAAGCGAATGAGTCTGGATCTATAAGTTTTGCTTTATTCACTGGTACCTGGTGAACAAAGGACGTCTGTCCCTCCCAGAGGTTCTCTCCCTGGTCGACGTACCTCCCAGTCCAACAGTCAAACATTATATAGACTCACGTGTGAGAAGGCTCACAAAGGTCCGATAGCCAATCAAATCAGGTAGTCAGATGATTCACAGGAGGTCAGGAAATGCATTGTGATACAAAGTGGTCAGCTCCTCAGAGTGTCACCACAAGGTGCCCTGGGTGATGTGATTATAATAGCATCTGTGTAGTTGGCTGGCCAGGAGGGGGGCAGAAAGCTTACACTTATTTGCCTAGGCGTGAACTTTCTGCCTTTCACGTTTAGATGTAGAACAGGATACAGAATATTATCGAGTCTCAAGACTCTGAAACAAATGGTCAACTGTTTATGCAGGACACTAAAAGACAACAATAGAATACATCAGACATCTTCACATCCTTGGTTATCTCTTGGCTTGGGCCAAAAGGGCTCCTGATGTCTGCTCATACATACCACATGGGACAGTTTTAAGTTAACTTTTATCAGCTTATAATGAGTCTGTAATATCAAAGATTGCGATAACACATCAACAACCCAGTGTGAAAGGCGCTGTCTGGAAAGAGGACAGCCCTTCTTAGCACCACCATAACATAAAAACAGCTCGTCTGAATGTCTCATACCTGCTGTGGCTGCAATATAGGTTTCCAATGCCCTCACGCAACAACAGCCTATCCCTGTCCTCTCCAATAGGGGGCACAAAGGGAGGCCGGCACAAAGAGTCCAAAACCAAGGACAGGTCCCACACTGGAGCTCGCGGAGCATTTGATGGGCGCAACCTACGAGCCCCACGCAAAAAGAGAGAAACCAAGTGATGGCTCCCCACAGTGCAGTGTTCGACTAAACCATGATGACAAGATATGGCAGCTATATAAACCTTCAGAGTGGACAGAGACCGGCCATCATCTAGGAGAGATTGGAGGAACTCCAGGATAAGAGGAACCAAACAGGATAGAGGATCCTCACCGTGGGAAGAACACCACTGAGAGACCAGTTTCTATCTGTTCTCATATTGCTGATGGCTATGGCATTCATAAGTGTATGTCTGACAGGATCGGTGACACCAATCAGTTCCAATGTGGACCCACCAACGGCCACACCCAAAGCCGGAGGTGTCGAGGATTGGGATGCCATACCCGACCCCCCAACTGAGACAGCAGATCTTCCCTGGCTGGAAGACGCCACGGGGAGCCGCAACACAGACTTGGGCACATGGACGTGTTGGCCAGTACAAATGTATATGGTCCAAGAGGTCCCTCAAAGACCAAACCCCCTGGGACGTCCTATGCTGCCACACACCGCCCCATCCTGTGGCGCAGGCATCTGTGGTAACCACCTCCCTGTGACACACCACCAAGCTCATGGGGACCCCTTCCATCAAGTAGTTCTTGTCCCTCCATTGGGCCAGTGCACGAAAGCACTGCCATGTCACCTGAAGCATCCGACGTCGATGCCTCGTGGCATCCAGATGAAAGCTGTTCAGCCACCTCTGTAGAGGACGCAGCAACAGCAGGCTGAGAGGCACATTACGTGAGACAGGGACAAGCTTCCCCACAAGCTGAAAAAAGGCTACAAAGGGGTGCAGGCTGCCAAGCCTGAATCGAGAGACCACACTGTGAATATCATCCAGGCGATGAAGCGACGGACGAGCCCCCATCAGCACAGTGTCCAAGTCCAGCCCAAGAAATGTGGTCATCTGAGATGGAGAAAGATTGCTTTTCTCCACATTCACCTTGAAGCCCAACAGGGTCATGTAACAAAGCAGCGGTTTGTTACCCATAGCACCTTCACTTCACTATATGCACTTTAAATTGCATTTGACACTTTAATAGCACACAGCACTTTAACCAAATTGCACTTTAAAAAAAAGACTATTGCACAAAACAATCTTAAATTTATTTATTGAATTAATGTCTGTCCTTTTAGTCCAATTTTAGATCCGGAGCACAGTGGCACTTTAATTGAAGCTGCTGGTCCTGGAGGAGAAAGGAGACAACTAATTATAATGGGATATGTGCAATAGTAGTGCATTAACAGTGTTTAAGTGTTTGTGTGTTAGTGTAGTTTGCTGTGTTTTTAGTGAATGGTTTTATCATGTCTACTTACCTCCTCTGTCCTTGTGTCCAGGTAGCAAAGGGTTCCCCCCAGGAACGAGTCCCCTTAAGAAGGTTCCGGGCCAGACCAAGGCAGAGGAAGTGTAGGGGAGGCATGACAGGGGTTTTAAGGTGTTAAGGGTTTTAAGTATAGGTAGTGGTGTTTGGTGGAGTTTGTGTGTGTGTATATGTGTATAGTATAGTTATGGTTTACGGGTTTATTATGATTTCAGGGGATTTTAGAGGGCTGTTTGAGAGCTGGTATTTTAAGCATCCCTGCTCGTTAGAACTGGTTTTACCCAGTTAGTGGAGGAGTATAAAAGGTGCCTGGAAAACACCACAACTGTCTCTGCTGCTGGAGGTGAAACTGTCTCCTGCGGTTTTTGTCTTTGCACAATGCACTTTTGCACTTTGTTTGTTATTGGAAAAAAGTAAAAAAATGTGGACCACCGTTTTGCTGCCTTGTTTGAGTTTTTAACCTTCAACTGCGCTCCAACCCGCAACCCCACAGGTCACGTGGGCAAGCAGGTGATCTGTGTCCAGAATAACTTGTGCCCTGGATGGAGCACAAATCAGCCAGTTGTCCAGATGAGACAAGACCTTGAGACCGTTGGCTTGCAAAGGAGCAAGGGCTGCCTTCACACATAGGGTGAACACCCGCGGGGAAAGGGAGAGCCTGAATGAGAGCACCCTAAATTCCCAATGGCGGCCTTGATAGGCAAAACTTGAGAAACCGCCGGTGTTGTGGTGCAATGGGCACATGGAAATAGGCATCTTTGAGGTCTATAGATGTGAACCATTCCCCGACTGCGAGCGACTGAAGAACCTCCTCTGTGGTGAGCATGTGAAATGGCAACACCTTCAGGAAAGGATTGAGTCCCCTCAATCCTTTCCTGGGACGAAATCCGCCTGTCTTTTTGGGTACAAGGAAATATGTGGAATAGTAGCCCTTGGGTTGCAACAAAGGGTCTTCTGCCTCAATGGCACCCTTGGTCAGGAGGGCAGACAGCTCCTGATCCAGTGCTTGAGCTTTTGCTGGGTCGCTGATTACAGTCATCTTGACCCAGACAGACATGTGTGACTGGCGTCGGAATTGCAGGCGGTATCCATGAGTCAATGTGGTAACCACCCAAGGATGCGCTGCATGAGCAGCCCAGTAACTGAGCTGATGATGGGAGAAATATCCAACGGCTGGCCCGATGCCGGTTTGGTTCTGAGGGTGGTGCACATCACTAGACCAATGTCGAGGGAGTGGCTGAACACCAGAAGTCGGGCGCCTCATCTGCCGAGGAGGGGGCATAGCTCTACTGAGGCCTGAAAGTTGCTGCCTGGTTTGTCGAGCATGAACTGTCTGCTCCAATGCTTCTAGTGCAGCTGAACCAAACAACTGTCCAGGTTCTACAGGCACACTGCGGAGGGTCCTATGGCACGCCTTAGAGAGGGGAGCCAAATTTGCCGACAAGCTTGGACAAGAAAAGACATAACACGGCCAAGTTCCCTTGTTATTAGCGCAATAGCGTGTTGTGCCGCATCACTAAAAACACCAGCAGCAGCAGCAGAGTCAGCACCATCACCCTCTTGAAGGGAGGAAGAGGGGGCAAACATCACATGCGCCAGGGAATTGCCTAAGCGACCAGCCTGCGCACCAGAATTATACGCTTTGGTGATCAAGTCGTCCGTAGGGCTGTGGACACCTAACATCCTGGCGTAACGCTTCTTCAGGTGAGAGAGATGCAACAGCTGCAGAATATCCAGAGCTTTGTGCAGTACATCCTGCATTGAGCCACTGTCCGTGTCACTAACAAAGCTTTGAGCAGATGTATATGAACCATCCTCGGAACAACGGTGGGTTGGAGGCACGTCCTCGTCCCGAAAATGAGAAGCCGATGCCGCCAAAGAGAGGCATGGATTGGGAGGAAAACCCCGCATCAGAAGCAGGAGCGTCCATGTGGTAAGCTTGAAATAATGATTTCATAGCTTCTAATTCTGCAGATAGCTGCTCCACTCTAGACACTTTTTCTTAGGAGGCCCGCAAGTGGCTGTGGGTTCAGAAAGGCACTTTGAAGGGGGTGCCTGTCCTGAGGATAGGAGGTCACTGTCACTCACTGAGGACAACCATGCCAACCACGCCACTCTAACAGACTGTGGCATGCGCCTCCCTTAGGTGGTCAGGACCAAGGCAGGCTGGGCAAAGGTCATGACCATCATCGACCTGAAGAGCGGCCGCGCAAGAATGAGAGCTGTCCGTAATCTGGAGTGGTCAACAGAGCACAACCAGGATAAATTGGGAGAAACAGGTGACACTTGGCAGCCTTAAGAGCAGCAATCACTTGACAACCAAAGTGGGAGAGGGGGCGTGAACACAATCTTCACCAACTGAGGTATGGATAATGTGAAAACACCTATCAATGACAGCCAGTAACAAACTTGAATAGAAGCCAAAACTGGGAGTGGGGGCGCGAACGCTGCTGTCACCAGTTAGGACGTAAAGCTGAAAACAAACACCGGACAGTAGTGCCACACCAGACAAAAACAACCTAATATGATAAGTAACAAAGAGAAAAAACAAGGCTGAAAACTAAAGAATCACAAGGGGCCAAGCCAAAAGATTTTCCAAAACAATGGTGGGAGACGCATCATTCAGTAATGTAAGTAGTAAATAAAACAAAGACCGTTAATAATCAAGCGCAGTAGTAGATTAAACTAAATGATATAAGAGGGAAGCAGAAACGGAACCTCTGCGAAACGGATGACGTTAGCAGTAACACAATCAAGCCTATTAGTCAACACAAAGTTAAATCCTGGGTGTGCGCTCACAGCAGTCAATGGTGTGAAACCAAAATTCTTGCCCTCAAATCAAACAAGTGTTGTAGCCCAACCGAAATTATGAGAGGGGGGGAGCAAACGCCCTCACTAGCTAGAAAACGCAAAACCAAAAATGGCTAACACCGTTAGCAATAACAAACAAGTCCTTTAGCACAGACTTAAAGTGAAGAAGAGGGTGCGCGAATGCAGCCTTCAGTAGGTAGAAAACAAAATCAAAATTGCTAACACGTTAGCAAATAACACACAACAATGGGCACTATCATCAAAATAGATGTATAGAAAGTAGAGAGCCAAGTGTTTGGATAGGGGGCGTGAACTCTACCGTCACAAAAGGCTCAGTAAAGAGTATTGAAAATACCTTCAGAAATTTTAAACAAAGTGTAGACAGTCATAACCCATGGAGGACTGTTATAGCAATCTTGGATATTGCAGACTTGTTAAAAGCTGATAAAAGTGAACTTAAATCTGTCCCATGTGGTATATATGAGCAGACATCCAGGAGCCCTTCTGATTAATCAAGGAGTTGAAGATGTCTTTTCATGTATTGTATTGCTGTCCTTCGGTGTCCTGCATAAACATGTGACCATTTGTTTCAGAGTCTTGAGACTCAAGAAGATCCTGTTCTGCAACCGAAGGTGATAAAAGTCATAAATATCCTTTGTGTCTCCACTCCCTTCCAGACCAGCCAACAGGGGGGTCCTCTCGTTCAGAACACACATCTGCTATTGTAAACACACCACTCAGGACCCCCCCCCCTGTGGTGACCATTCTCTTAGGACCCTGATTGCATCACAATGTAGCTCCTGACCCCATACAAAGCACCTGATTACCCGATCTGTTTGGCTTCAGGACTGTTGTGAGCCAGCCCACACCTGAATCTATATAATGTTCTACTGTTGGACTGTGAGGTACGTCGTCTAGGGAGAGAAGCTCTGTGAGGGACAGGCGTCATTTGTTCACCTTGGTACCAGTGAATAAAGCAAACTTATGGATCCAGACTCACTCTCTTTGCATTTTTATGGATAACCATTTTTAGAAATCCACAACAGAATTTTACCATGACAGGACGAAATCCGCTGCTCCAACCGACACGGTGAAAGGGCATCCAGCAACAGAAAACAAGCAACACAAGTTGTTTGCTATGGCTAAGCCATGTAGTACGAACCGCACGCGAGAAGATTAAAAAGAACAGAGCCACGGATGACGGGGGACTATATCACTTCCGGGGCGTCATCCGGGGTCACAGGTGTGACATTATTGGTATTACTACTCAAATTGCACATGTCTGAAGGGAATATTCAGTGCTTACGCACCGTCTCTGGCGGTCAGAAGGGATGAAATTGAACCAGAAAATTCAATGAGTTTGCTTCTCCTATTGATTCCATTTGTCGTCTATAGGCTATTTTTGAGGAACAAAGAGACTATGTTAACTTCAGACTTTCCTTCAAGACCATGGTGTACAGTAGGTGCAGCTCTGTTCCAATTTGGTAAGAACCAATATCTGACTATTGTAGACTTTCAAGCATTACAGAAGTTTGCTCAAACATGAGGTTCTCGCATGTCACACTTGGGGGAGGCACAGCGTGCGGTCAGGACAATCAAAAACATTCTAAAAGAGTCTAGTGATCCTTATTTAGTGATGATTGCTTACCGTACCTCACCCGTAGCCAATGGGTATAGTCCTAGAGAACTGCTCATGGGACGTAAGATATGCACTACTGTTCCGTTTTTTTCTTCTCAGATTGATCCAAATGGAGGTGACTTAGGAATGAACAGAGTTACAGACTCAAACAAAATTATAACTACAACAAACGGCACAGAGCCAGGAGCTCATGTGTGGGTCAAAGACATGCAGCAGCGAGGAACTGTGGTGTCCACCGCAGGCACACCCAGTTCCTACATCATTGAAACAGCAAGCATCAATCTCCGGAGGAACAAGTATTCTGCACACCTGTGGCTCCACAGCTGCACTTCACTGTTCCAAATACACCATCAGAGAACAACCCTGCAGAGATTGACTCACATCTCACCTGTGCTACTCCCTGACTCAAACCAGAAGTATTCAGAGTCTGAGAGACATTATCCTGCCTGAGTATTTAAAAGACTGTGTTACTTAAGTTTTAAAGGTGTGGGGATAGAATAATCCCCACATCTAGGGTTTGGGTAGTCTACCCTACTTCCTCATCATCATTTAAAATGCTGTTCATGATAAAATATGTCAGTTGCGTTTTTATTTGTGAGAAGACATCTGGCTAAAAACAGTCTGGTTTATTACTGTACAATTTGCCACTTATATGTAAGAAATTGCATAGGCATATGTTAACCATCTTGATAACAAGCAGTTGTTTACAGTACATTCTGTTATCATCTGAAGTCTACAAAAACAAGCCATCTGACTGTATGAGTTTACAAAAAAAAAAGAAAAGTAAAACCAAAAGTTGTTCATGTTTTATTAATGCATAATGTATTGTTCCTAATGAGAAAGGGGGATGTAGTGATATGCTGGGTAGGAACCATTTTCATGGTACGTTCCTGGAAGGGGACCAAAATAAAAATGTTCCGGTTTGACTTGAACATGGCGATGCTCATCTCTAAATTAAAGGCTTCTATGTGCCTTTCAAACAATAGAACATGTAGGCCCATGGATTAAGATTCCCTGAGGCAGGTTTTCTCCACGGAAGCGGGGCTGTCCTGTCTCGGTTACAGTGAAAGTGGCTTCTCTGGATATGGTACCAAAGTGAGTTGTACACTCAATAATATTTGAGGAGCTGTTAGACCAACAAACACAAAGCAAATAATGTAACCTTAAATCATTTTCTTATCTCTATCACACGACACAGCTTCGTTGCATTTTACCCTTAATGCAGTTGCACTTTTGTGCTGAGTCCCACCACTTTTGGGGGGGTAACTGCATAATAACTGTGCATAAATTAGCTATATTTGATTGGCCATTTATGGGTTTAATTGTATCGTAATTTCACATAATTAAAGAACTTCTTAATGAAGACCATGAACATCAGCAAAAAATACAAAGCTACGCTAAATATCGATAACTCCCCTCTCACACACAGTGGACTAGTCAATTGCACTGCGCTTTTATGTTTAAATCCGGTTCTGGTGGCAGGTTGGACTCGGATTTATCTAACCCAGTTATCAATAGCTATTCAGACTATGGAAACACTTGAAGTTACACTTTGAGAGGTATGTTAAGCTACAATAATATTAATGTGTGTACTTTGCTGAGTATTGTATTTAGCAAGCTAATGCATAGACAGGACCTAATGTTAGCTATCATGTTAGCATAGTTTTCAAATAGAATAGGCCATTATGGCCTTTTATCATTGTCAGTCCACTCCCTACTTACCAAACCAATCAAATTTAGTATGAGCTGGAGTGTAAAACATAACATAAAAGTAAGAGTTTACTTTTTACTTTTAAATAGTCACTACTTGCATTGTACACTGTTTTAGCTGCCAATATTGGAGAAGAATTACTATGGACACTTTCCAGGGATGATATCAAAAATCTGTTGCCAGGTCCAACAAATTTTCTATGGCTATGGATCCTTGTGAATAACGAAGAGAAAGAGTATAAATTAGAAACACAATCGCATAGTTGGCATATAATTTTTAATTATTGTTATAGTTTTGTGTATTTGAGCAACTCTTATGCAAAAAAGAAGAAGAAGAAGAAAAAAAAGAAAATGTAAATACACTTAACATTTAATACTTTAAAGGAATGTGTTTTGGTTCTGCCGGTCATGCAGAGCCTTCAAAACTATCATCCACTGCTTACTCCAACAACGTTCATTATATCTACCTTAGTTATATCCACAATATGTTCTTCTCAAAGACAATTAAATAGGAGATACATTTACATGTCAACAAGGTAAATACATCTCCTATTTAATTGTCTTTAAGAAGAGCATATTGTGGATATATCATCCACTGCAACCAGTGGCCCTTCAATAGAATAACCCAGCACTTCAAATAATTTGACCATGTCCAGTCCAGAGAGTACATTGCAAGGAAGCAAGGAAGTACATCCTACTCCGAACAAAACGTCTTGGGTCCACCACAACTGACTGACAAAGAGCTCTTCTGCAAGGTAATTAGAAACACCATGACAAACATGATATCCATTGCAAGAGCCGAAAGATATCCATCCAAACACAAGGCTGATACTATGGCGAAGAGATTTGTGGAGTATTACCCCATGTTAAAGGGAATATCATCTGCCAATGAGAGGGTAAGTACTTTTCTGGCTCAGGATTATTTGTTAAATGTACACATACATATAAATGTATGTCAAATTTCTTATCTATTTTGCAGGGGTACGTTGCCAAGAAGCTCATGAAAAGACTCTCAAATGTTAAAAGCCCCCAAAAAGCAAGTCCCCCTTCCAAAAAACACCTTTGAGGACTTTCATGCCAGTGACTATGATGGATACTCTTCTGGATCATTCACCATCATTCTTTAAAAGTCCTTTCCTGCGACTAGCACTTCAGAACCAACCCTGGACAGCAGTGAGGATGATGCAGGTATACTATGTTTTACTTTATGTTTACTATGTTGTCACTGAAAAGTCAGTCAGAAAAGCCAAGCCAGACACTACAAGACCCTCCAAGAAATTTTCAAAACTAAGAAGCCAAGTAAAGCAGCTGTTACCCATTTGCTCAACCTGGAGATTGACTGAATATGACACTTTATAACATCAGATGTTCTAAAGGACCAAGACAGAGGCCTATCCATGTTTCAAAGAATTTGACCATGTAAATATTATAGATTCTTAACCAGTACTTATTCATTACTTTATGCATGCATTATTTGTTTTCATTGTGCTTAAAGCATTTAACATTTTTTCAGGATTGGATGACATGCAGAGAATTAGTCAACCAAAACACTCAAACTACATTGGTGAGACTTGAGACAGATGGGAAAACCTTTTCTCAAAAGTCATAATGAAGAAAGCCGTGACGCCTCCAAAGACTCTCAATAGCGGTGAGATTACATTGTTCAAATATATACATTATTGTTGATTAATATTATTACAAATGGTAACTTGTTTAAATATGTTTTAAATCAGTGGACCATGCTTTGGCAGTGTTTACTTTGCTTTGCCACTCCTTTTTCATCTGGTGCACCACCACCAAAGAAATTGGCTTCTTGCAGCGAAGCTTTTATTCATTTACTTAAAGGTGCGTTGCATAAGTAAAAATGGTCAAATAAGTTATATTTCAATCCCATACTCTAACCGGAAATTGTCTGACGAGCTGAATGATCATTTCACATTTCACTACAGTTGCATCTGCGAGCCCATACAGTCAATTGAATGAGCGGGATTCGGAAACGAAACTCCCACGCTGTTTCAGCGGAAGTGACACAAAGCGCATTCTCGTACTTACATCCTGATGCTTCGCTGAACTGAATTGTGCGGAGTTTTGTACAAAGTTGCAACCTGCAAGTGCGAGCAAGAGATCAGTCAGCCTTTCTCAAACATCAGAGAGAAGTGTTAATTTCGTTGACAATAACTATGACGAAAATGTTTCGTCAACAAAGGTTTTTTGATGAAAACGAAACAGAAACTAAATAATAAAGACTTCATAATGACTAAAACGATGACTAAATAGACATTTTCGTCAACAAATAAAAGACGAGACGAAAAAAACTTGTGATGAAAACCAATCAGGAGAAGGGAAAGATGAAGAGGATCGTGCGGGATGAGTCAACAAAGCCAATCAGATCCAAGCCAATCCTTGTTGTTACGCGGCGGTGCTGAGAAGCTAACTGGAGACACATGGAGACGACAGAGCAACAAGTAGTTCTGTGAACTGCGAAAAATGAAAAATGTTGGCGGCTGGAAGTGGAAGAAAGAGACAGTCACCCTGATATTTATTGAAAGGTAAGCTACCGTTACCATTAAGTTCGTGTGGACATGGTTTTTTGTGTTTGTACGTATTAAAAACCATTGTGGTATCATTTGTCACACTGTGTGAAGGCGCTGAGAGTAGGGACACAGCGCACCAGAGGTCAAAATGAAGAGATTCCAGTGAACCTGCAGAGGCAAATGTGCCAGAGAGGCCTCTGGATAAGGAGATGGAGGAGGAGTTTGATCCCGTCAAGGACATTCATGATGAGTTTATGCACGCTCTGCTACTGCCGGAAATGACCTTTCAGATGGACAAGAACAGAGATTCAGAGTTGCTACAATATCTCCCAGCAACAATAGAGTGGGACTCTGGAGACGGTGAAGAAGCAGAGACCTCAGAAAGAGGTGACCCTACTTCAGGAGAAACTGAAGGCACAGTCAGACCAAGAAGTCCAAGAAAAGTCCAGATGAGAAGAAAACCAGAGTGGCACAGCCATCTGTGAAATTGGTAGTGACAATGAAGCCAAGTTTGGTAAAAGACAATCCTAGGTTAGGTAATGAGACTGAGACATTTACAGAGACATTGACAACTGACTATGCCGTTGTGTCCTTGGGCAGGACACTTAACCCACCTGGCCCCCAGTGTCTGCGTACACTGGTGTATGAATGTGTGAGTGGATGGGTGACTGGTTCCTTGATGTAAAGCGCTTTGAGTGCCTTAAAAAAGGTAGAAAAGCGCTATATAAATGTGACCATTTACCATTTACTATGAAGCTATGACGAAAGACAATGTAGCGATGACTTGCATGAGGATGAGGAAACTATAGGGATACGTTTACAATTAGTTGATAGTTATTTGCCCTGACTTGCGGATGTGCGTCATTTATTTTGCTTCTACTTTTTGAGTGGTGTTAACATATACTTATATGTATTCTGTTTAGTTAATTGTTATATTAAGGGGAGTGTTTTGGTTTAAGGGGGGAGTAGTTAGACATTTATACATTTGTTATTAATTTGTTGTGTTTGCTTTTGTTTGTATGCATTGAATCATTTATTTTACTCATCTAAGTGTTGTTTTCTGTTACATATATAAAATATGTTGGAGGAGGTTTGTTACATTGAAGTTTTTTGTTCCCAGGACGCTGCTGGAGTGCTGTACAAAGGGACAATAATTCAAATGGACAAGGACAATAGTGGAGGACACAAAGGACATTTGGACACTTGAATAACATGACAACATCAGAGAATCTGTGAAGATAAAGGATCATCGCCAACAGGAGGTTATGACACAAATCTTCGGGGTTGTAAGGAGTTACAAGACGACATTTGGAGGTTTACAGAGCTAAATTGAAATGAGTGATGTGATATCCATGTTTTGATGTTCCTTTTAGGCTGTGCTGTGACATGGATATCTCCACACACCTCTACATACGTACCTCTATTGGAGATTGATTCAATTGGATGACAACCTAATATTTTAAAATAAATTGCTGTATAAATTTAGGGTTATTATTGATGGAGAGTGGAGCCTATCTAGGTCATCAGGCTTGTGTGACTAAGGAGAGCCAAAAGGGTGGTCGCCTAACCGATTCAGATAATAATCGATTGGGGCCGTGAGTAATTTTTCTCCTACTTAGCAAAGTGAAAACAGAAGGGACAGAAAACTGTTTAACGTTGAGTAGGTTTTTGGTCGTGATTTGTTCAAGTTTAACGACTCGAAAAGGAATATTTGAAGTATCTTCTGTGAGAGACAGCTGTGAAGATACTTGTAGAGATAAGTGTTTATTCAGTTGCCTCTAGGCTGTGGGGCCAAAAGGGGATAAGCGTAATTACAAGCCAAAATTAGGACTGTTGACCATAAACTAAGAGTCTGTAGGTTTGGGAATTTTTTGGGAGTGGGTTTTCCTTATCTGAAAAGGGGTGTTGTCTCCTTTGAAGGAGCAGTTGTTCTACCATATATAGAGCTATGTTACACTAGAATCGGGGAGATCCTAGATTTGGCCACAGTGGGACTCCTAGATAACGTCGACTGTCTGTATTTGATGCTGCTCTCTGTAATAAACTTCCTTCAATATTCAGAAGCTAGCATCCACGAGTCTTCTGCTGATTGACACACCAACCAACATCTTCAGAAACCACACATTGCAATGGCAGAACATACCGAGATGCCCTGGAACGCCATGTACAATCGAGGCACCGCGACCCAACCGCCACTGCATGCGAGGAGGTGTCCCATGCCGAGCCCAGGTTAGCCACCGACATGAACCCATTAGTTTTTACAACTCAGTGTGAAAGGGTTAAATCACTACTCACCGATGACCATGCCACTTACACTTTTTTGCTGAGCTTGATGCCTACCAGATGATCTACTGCACCTAATCCTTCACTGGCTCCAGTGCTGCTCCTCTCGTGCTGTGGCTCGTGGCCATGACGGCTTGACTCCTCTTAGCTTGTGATGTCGTGGTTCAGGGGTGACAACTTGGGTGGGGCGAAACACAGGTGGTAGCACACCTTTTATAGGCAGTCTCGAAGCGATTACAAGCCTGCATCACTACACTAATACAAGGAACTTTGAGAATATGCTATATATTAAGTAAATTATTCTATACATTTATTCTGTCTCTGTCAGTTCAGTCCTACGAACCTTTGTTTGCCTTGTTGAAAATCTCATTGTCCTATTTCATGTAGGTGGCGTTGTTGGTCATTTAAAAACAAACAAAAAGAAAAATCGAATTATCAGCCTCATTAGCACATTTGCATAGCATACCCATTTGGTCACCTTAAGTAACACACTTAGAGCTATATTTGTGTGGTGTGGGTGTGATGATGACGTTTTGCGCCAGTGCAAACGTTGACGTGGTGGGGTGTAGAGTTCTAAACAAGAGGCGTGATCATGTCAAAATATGAGTTGGAGTTAAGAAAATGTGGGGTGTGGTGCACCCTGTGAATGGCCAGCATTGTAACTAATACACTTCAAAAGCAGATAGTGAAATGTTTTCTACATGTGTAATGGAAAATGTGTGGTAGGAAACTGTCTTGTCATTCTGTGATCAGAATCAGAATCAGATTTATTGCCATTGTCATTTATCAAACTTCACAAACATAAGATAAAATAGACTTAGAGTATATACAGAAATGTACAGTTGGCCAGACAGTAGTGCAAATTGGCAGTGCAACTAGATAGCTCCTTTATTATGATTGTTAAAGTGGCAGGTGTTATAAAGTGTTCATGAGTCCAATGGCAGAGAGAAAAAAAATGTTCTTGTTCCTGGAGGTTCTTGTCTGGATGGTTTTCATTGACCATCGGCCCTTCGTGTGCCAGCCCACCGTTAACTCTATGTAAGTTGTGTGATTTTCATTGTTAAGGTTTGTGTTCTGCTCCATCGTTCGCCTGTGTAGAAGAAAGAACTTCTGTTAGGGAAAGTAGTCTTAGATGCATCTTAGAATAAAGAATCCACCTTTTTGAGAGAAAGACAGTGCTCTTGTGCAGATATTGCAGAGAGCATCCCTCATGGCTGAAGACCCATGTCTGTGTGGTGCCCTCTGGGTTTTTCAACAGGACAACAGTACAGTTCACAAAGCCTTCAGGACAAAGGACTTCTTCCAGGAGAATAACATCACAATTTTGGACCATCCTGCGCGTTCCCATTATCTAAATCCATCTGAGAACCTTTGGGGTTAGGTGGCAAGGGAAAGTTCCAGACAGTATTTTCTCTGCATTTTTTGAGTTTTGAAGGCTTTCTGGGTTGCCGAAGACAAATGGAAGGTCAACAGCAGGGGACGCTCTGGGACAGGAATTTAGCAAATTATATAAGCTGCACTTTGAAAAAGTGCTACGAAAAAGAAGCTACAGTTACACAGTGTCACATTGTCTGACTACTAGCGGAAAAATACGATTCCCAGAGGACTGCGACTAAACAATTTCATTTTGTCATGACAATGAAGAATTTAAAAACAAATGGGAAGCAATATTGAGTAAATGCTCCCTGGACTTGATTTTTTTACTGATTGAAGAGGCAAAGATCTCACATACAGACACAGATGGAGGATCTAAAGGCCACTCTTATACAGTCTGAAAAAGAGAGGAAATCAGATCCATAATGGGGAAAGAAAGTGAAGAATTATCATGACAAATTAGTAGTGAAACTGAAACCGACAAAGATCTCTTAATTTAAACGGGATCTAAAAGATTACAACAATGGCACCATCTATGCCTGGGGCAAGAAAAACAGTACAACTGGAAAAAAAGTGTTTTTAATCTGCCAGGCACTGATGGAGAGGAGGATGAGTGTAAGTCCATAAACGGAAAAATCCCACAGGAAAGATTTTTTATATAAAGAATATGATCCTCTCTTCTCCTCCTCCTCTTCAAGTGCGGACCTGTCTTCTCTCTGCTCCTGCTCTGTCTTTGTTGTCTGGTTTGTCTCGTCAATTTTTTCTAACTTTTTTACCTTTTCAACTCAGATTATCTGCCCGCCAACTGATCTCTGAAAATGAATGTGATTGATTGGTCTCTGAGTGCATTGGTTAAGATTTTCTCCCAACGAAAAGCCTCCCCTGGAGAGGCGCGATGCCCCGACGGAACAGACATGGCTGGATTCGTACAGGATAATTGGTTTAACACCTGGCAGATCCTATGCATCGAGCCCTTGTAGGTCGAAGATGTGGAAGATCTATAGCGGGCTTTCTACTATTGGGGCTTGGAATCGCCTTTGTCTATCGGAATATCTGCCAGACAGGAGAATTCATCCAAAACCTGTCTGACAACAACAAAACAAAGCTTGTGGAACTGAGTGAAAGGATGCTAAGGTTAGAGCAAAGACTGGATCACGGACTGGCACAGCTCCTGGATCTGAATCGTAACATCTTGTCTCGGACCACGGAGGTGCTGAAAGCCGGTGGACAATCAGGGAGAGACGTTTAAAGATGGAGTAACTCAATGAAACAACGAATCGCTACTCGGAAAGACCAGAAATGATTGTTTTTTATTGATCTGTACAAATTCCTGATCAACAAATGTATTAAAATGTATTTTCTGCCCTCCCTCCCTTCTTTCCCCTTATCCCGGACCTTGAGAATGCAGCTGGCTGGAAGAACCCGGGTCAGACCGACTTTGCAACATAAACATGAGATAACATTCTGCACACACCGCCCGCGCTCTTCCCTCTATCTTCTTGTATTTCTAAACAGCTACTTGCATCTATTGTATGGATTACTTATAGAATACAACTACCAGCTATGTCTTGTTTATGTCTTGTTTATTGTATGTTTTGTTGTGACCGCAACTGTAGTTACAACTGTGTGTCTGCTCATTGTTTATTGTCTATAAATGTAATTGTATATGTTATGTTGTAACGGGAACTGTAGTTTCAACGGTTTGTAAAGCGCTTTGGGTGCCTATTAGGTGGAAAAGCGCTCTATAAATAAAAATTCTTCTTCTTCTTCTTTTGATGATGATGTCCTTCACCACGATTTTTACATGTTTTTATTTTATAAAACCCTTTGTTGCACATCTACCATCTTATCTTCTAGACAGTACGCAAATACTCCAAAAGACACAAATGTCCAATATCGGTTCATGCATTATGACCACATAGAACCACTTTAAAGGCATCTTGTACAAGAAGAATAACTAGAGACCCTCAGACACTATCTGGGCAATAAGGCTATAGATCAAATGCTATGGGGAAGAAAGGTACATATTCTCGAGTCATAATCCTTTTGAAGACAAAATTGTTGGTGGGTCAGATATATTGACAATGTCGTCGTTTCAGATACAGAAAATAATTATTGGACTTTCATATTTATGTTAATAATATCAATCTCAATCTCAAACTCAGTTTGGAAAATGATTTTAAAACAATTAATTTCCTGAATTAATTTCCTGAATTAAGTGGCCAACCCTGCGAGTAGTTGGCCACTGTCCAGGGTGTACCCCGCCTAAGGCCCAAAGTCACTGGGATAGGCTCCAGTCATCCGCGACCCCGGGAACGGGAATAAGCAGTAGAAAATGAATGAATGAATGAATAATTTCCTTGATGTAAAAATAAAAAAAACATGATCAAGACAATCTACACACTTAAATGTTCAGGAAACCAACAGACAGCAATACTGTACAATTTTATATGCAGAAAGTTTCCATCCACCTTGGCTATTTGAAAATATTCCTTATGGCCAGATACAGAGGCTAAGACACATATCTGACACTGACCAAGAAAGAAAATTCTTAAATGTCAAAGAATATGCAAGAATGCTTCATATAAACTGAAGCTGCGATCTCAAGCTCACAGTAGAGCCCTATCAGAGAAGAGGGTTGATCTGCTCACCTCCAGATCTAAACAAGAAGCAGGGGAAAAGCCTTTTTTGTATCACGCTCCAGTTAAGAAGAAATTCAAGTCAAAGAAATTGGGAAATCATTATGAGTGGTCCTCATTTAAGAATTTTCTTTCCTGAGCCCCTGAAACCAGTGAAGTATCTGCTGTGAGAGACAGCTGTGAGTGATACTTGTGAGAGATAAGTGTTTATTCAGTTGCCTCTAGGCTGTGGGGCCAAAGGGGACAGGGGGAATTACAAGCCAAAATTAGGACGGTTGACCATGAACTAAGAGTCTGCAAGTTTGGGAATTTTTATGAGGGGCAATAAAGAAACATTTTGGAGTGGGTTTTCCTTATCTGATCCTGGAACGGCCACAGTGGGACTTCCAGGCAACGTAAACTGTCTGTGATGCTGCTCTCTGTAATAAACTTCCTTTAATATTCAGAAGTTAGCATCCACGAGTCTTCTTTTACTGAACCGACCAACATCTTCAGAAACCACACCAGCTTCAGAAGGTCCCTCATCATTAAAGACAAGTTGGTGAGTGAATAGCGCATGGCTCTCCAAGATTCCAAAGGAAATCTTCTGCTGTGGCCACTGCAGATACAGTGAGGACAGACACCTTTAACATCATTTTTACAAGACATTACATGGAAGCTCACAACTCAAATGACTCCACCCTAAAGATGTTGAGCATTGAACTCATCAAGTTGGATGCACATAAAGCAAAGGAGGCTTATTGGATTGAAATCCTTAAGACCACAGAATACCCAGGCCTAAATGAAGACTTTGACCTTTCTTGCCATTTATGAGTCTTCACAAAACTATTTATCTGGGACCCCCATGAATTGACTGACAAGATACAACATACTTACTGTCTGTACAGTATGTAGAAACAAGTATTCTGTCAAAAAGACAATTACTGCCTCCAGTGTCTGTGATGAGGCACCATCACCTTGACTGACTGCAAACCTGCAGTCTGTGAGCTTAAATTTAAGTTCCTCTTTGTCTTTATTATAACACCCTGAAGAAAGTTTGAAGACGCCGACACATGTCTGTGTTTTTTGTGTATCCAGCACTCATTCAATAAAGGCTTCAATAAAGGAATATATTTTTTCAACCAAGTAAGTGCCTGGTTCAAGACAGTAGGTGCCCTCACCAGTAGGCCGTCCTCACCACTTGAAGAAATGTTCCTTCTCACCTCCTGGAAATGCTTGCATCAAAAATTTGTTTAAGTGATCAACAATAATGGTGGCGCTACTCATTACTGTGTTCATGTTTGGGACTTTGATTTCTGTTTTTAGGGGGTCGTGGGTTGTTTTTTGAGGTGTGGTCCTAACCTTTTGATCATCTGCATAACAGCCTATTTCAGTTTATTTGTTGTTTTCAATAAAATGTTTATTCAAACTTTTTTTTTGTTACATTCCCATTTCTTGGACTCTTGTTAAGATCCAACCATGCAAAATATGACTTTTGCCATTTATTCAAGTGGTCTTAAACTTTTGATCAGGATTGTATATTTAAAAAAAACAAAAAAAAAACAGAACATTTTTTGTTTCGTAGGCTTACTGGACTGGACAGAGCATGAAACAGACAGGGCAAGACTGAGGAATGACGTGCAAGACACTGTCGCATGCCGCATGTCATCCTGTGTGGCAGGCATACACACTACCCACTCGACCACAAGTGACACATAACATTGCATATTTTAAATTTCAATCTTTTTGAGGTTTTGATTTTACCATCTTGACTGCAATCTCAATAGGAGAAATATTTTGCACGGCAAAATATTTCTTGATTAAAAATGTCAAATGTCAAATGTCTTGAATCTTAATTTCAGACATTTTGAGTTTGTTAAGACTTTTTATTTGATAGAACTAGTTCTTTCTTTTACTTGTTTCAAACTGTTTCTGACTGGCATTTTTTTTTTTAATTATTTTATGCCAAATTATCGCATGACCAGCCAGAAATACCTTGAAACCATGAAATGTTCAGCAGCACCTCATCAAATTTTCCCTTGGGGATTTAAAAAAATATTTTATTATTATTATTTGACAAATGTCTGCTGTTCTGGTATGCTTAGCAGCACTGACTGACTTGAACATCGAATGTAAGTATTTTCTCCTTGATTGTATTTTTGAGCAAACTCGTGCAGATGTATGTGAAGAGAAAAGCAAACACAATGTGGGTACAACGTGAGCTACATGTGGTCCATGGGGAAATTAAATTATTAATGCTTCAGAAATGTTGTGCTGATAAACAGCAGCCATAGTCTATTTTTAGCATTTGATTCTATGAACAAGTCATATGATGATGCTATTGAGCATAAAGTACTATTTTCACATCAGTAGCGAATTTTAAAACATAATGCTCTGATACTCTGACAATCTGACAACAATATCATCACATTATTGTAGAAAAAAAGAAAAGAATAGAAAATAAAAAAGAATAGAAAAAAGAAATTCTGGCATTTAAATTTGTTGATTCTGATTCATATTGGATCTGCTGAACAAGCACTATTTCATTCACTATTATGTTAGCAGGCCACATAATTGCCATCGCAGCTGAGGTGGGATGCAGTAAGACAGTCATTTTGCATTTCTTAAAAGATTCTGAGGGTTATGGAACCAAAAAGTCAAGTGGAAGACCCAAATGACACCAGCACTGAGCGGGGAGATCTCATAATGGTACGTGACTTTGCGTATGTTTGTGATTCCAAACAGTTTGCACAACTGCTGGATCAGGGTGCTCTCAAAGTTTTGGCCCTGGTCGGCGTGGATGTGTGCAGGGACACCAAATTTTGCAAACCACTCTGTGACCAGGACTTGTGCCACGGTTGAGGCGTACGGATTACGGGTTGTGTACTCACTAAAAATGTCTGTCATGATCAGCACATTTTCCAGACCTGGCGGGGTTTGCTCTAGCAAGATAAAATCAACGGCAAGGATCTCCTTTGGCTGTCAGGCCAGTAAGTGGCCATGAAGGCATGAGCAACAGGTCGGTTATCTTTTGCATGCTGACATCTCTTGTGAGCCTGGCACCACTGGGCTACCTCATGGGACATACCTGGCCAATAACACCCGGAACGCAGCTGGGCCAGAGTACTCTCTACTACTTGTTATCTGTGCTCCTGATGGACTTGAGTGAGGACATTCTGGACCAAGGCTCTGGGCAGAAGAAGTTGATACAAAGCCCCACCATCGTCTGGACGAAACCCCCGACAGAGCAGCCTCTCTCTAAATCTACCAGGCAGTCCCACTGAGCCAGCTCCAAGAGGACAGCTGTGCAGAGTGCTTGTTGCCTATGTGAGTGGGCAGTCGATTCTGTTGCCAGAGGTTCAGAATCTTCTGTATGGTGGGCCCAGATTGTTGAAGCTCTACAAGGTCAGCAGGTGCAACATGAGGTAAAATAGTCACAACAGACTATGTTGCCCGTAACTACTCCTTGCAGGACTTGCTGCAACTGCTCTGGCAGACAAGTTCCAAAAGCTTCTGGTGCTACTTCCTCTAAGGCAGGGGTTCTTAACCTTTTTTACCTTGAGGCCCGACTTTTTCTGTCTAAAGTAACTTGCGGCCCAATCTCATATTAAAGGTATTATATTTTAGTGATCGTGCGGCCCTCAAGGAGGTGCTCACGGCCCTACTTTGGGCCCCGGCCCTATGGTTAAGAATCACTGCTCTAAGGAAGTCCCAGTCTGGCAAGACAAGGCATCAGCATTCTTGTTACACTTACCTGAACAATATTTCAACTCAAAATCAATAAAGGCCAACAAGACAGCCCACCGCTGCTCATGTGCTCCCAGTTTGACTGAGGCGAGATGACTCAGGGGATTGTTGTCTGTATAGACCACATATCTGTGAAGGTACTCCCTGAATTTCTCAGTCACGGCCCACTTAAGGGCCAATAACTCAAGGTTCATGTCCAAGGTTAACATGTTGGACAGTCGGGTGCAGCCCTCCCACCTTCCCTTCCTGTTCCTGGGAGAGCACTGCCCCAAATCCAGCATGACTTGCATCAACCTCCAAAAAGAATGGGAGTGCGAAGTCAGCATAGGCAGGGGCCATGGTGAGCTTGGCGTTTTGAGCCTCAAAGCTCTGCTGACTTTTTGTGGTCCAGTATCCAGCAACACCCTGGACGGGCTGTCTCCTGGTCCGTTTCTCAGTTAGTTCAGCAACTCGGTGGTGTAAGGGGGCAGCCGATTTGGCGAAATCCTCGACAAAACCTCGGTAGTGGCCAGCAAATCCCAGAAAGGAACGCAGTTCCGTCACTGTAGTCCAGTTAGCTACTACCTGAAGGAGTTTGTGGCCACCCCATGATCCGAGATCACCCCCAAGAATGCATTTTATCAAGCATTAGAGAGTGCTGGGGGCATTACAGAGCCCCAAAAGGCATGCGGTTTGAAGGGAAATATATGTTTTATATACTACCTCTTTGTATTACTCATTTATTTTTTGTTTTATACTTATGGCGAGGTTTAGAATCTACACACACATGTAAAGATAATACAAGTTCACAGTTTTAATCACAGTTCTATTCATGGAATATAATGTTTCAGGGAGTCACAGTTACTCTCAGGTCTTTATCTCAGTTCCTTGGAATGTGTGTGAGTATATCCTTTGGGGGATGGGATGTATGTATTTCCTCTGTGCAGAGAAACAAGACAAGACAACCGACAAGATAACGCTGTCGTCACCATGGAGATGGCGACTCGGATATCCCGGGAGAAGGGACAACCTATTATTTGCATATTCATAAATGTGTTTTTAAATACCTGGGTCCAGGGATAGGTGGCCATTCAGAGCTCCTGTTGTAAGACCCATGTAGTATGTAGGCTTTCAGGGATAAAGTTCTGACACAGAGTGGTCTGTATTAGATTCCTTTGTTAGGGTTAATGAACTTTTTCGATTTAATAGATTTTTGCCTTATTCTCGTTCTTCAGATAAACGAACACGCCTTCAGTTTTGGTGATTCCCAACGTGATCTGTAGGCGAGATAAGAGGACAGCGCAGGGCGCAGGATGGAGCATTTGTTCCTTGGTGGATTTTCTCTCCCAGCCAGCCACTTTAAAGGGTAAGCAGAAAAGCTGTTGTATTATACTGAATTTTTGCTATTGGATAGACCAAACTGTGGCGAGAAAGATTCTGCCGAGTGAAACATGTCTCCTTTAAATTATAAGTAAGAGAGAGATAGACCCGCCGTAGCTGGCGATCAGTCAGATGTGACTGATCATGCAAGGTTCCTGTAGACCCAGGGGAAGATTGGGTCCCCCTAAAACAGTTTTTTTTTTTTTTTTTTTTTTTTAGAGAAAACTGAGTGAGTGAGTTTGAAATTAGGAGTTTGGAGGATGTGGCGGTGATAACACGGAGGACAAACATGAGGTAAGGGTAAAACAAATATTGAGTGGTATGGACATAAAGAGACAAGGAGCAGAAGAAAATGCAGAAAGTATGGGTAAGTGTTGCAAAGGACCATGGCGGGCAAAGAAGGGACATGGGGAAAGTTGGCATACAACTTAAAAAAGCTGGAGATTGCGGTAAGTGAAAAAAAAAAAAAGGAAAAAGAAGTTGAACAGAAGGAGAAAAGATGGACAAGCCGTAGACAAATAGGTCAGTGAGTGAAAGAGTTGGAGAAGGTAAGACAAAAAATACACACATTTGCAGTGGCGGCAACCGCGCTCGCGTGGATAAAAGAAAGTAAGAAGGTGGAAGAGGCGCGCCAGAGCGAGTGTTTTACTCTATCCACAGGTACTGAGCTTGGCCCCAGTTTTTAGGATGGTGCGAAAGCTCAGAGTGGACAGGAGAGGACGGACAGGAGATACCAAGGAAAATTATTGCACAGCGTTTGACGGAGTCCCGGCAGCGGGCCCACTAAAAGTAAGACTTTTTTCAAATCACCTTTCAGAAACACTTCGCTAGCGGATGCTTTGAGTAAGACGCAATACGCACACTCCACTCTGACGGGACCAGGAGGCGGATCTCATATGTCTCGACAGGACAGACAAAAAACAGGACTGGACTGAGACTAACAGCAACAGGCGGACCGGACAATTTATGACTCTCATCAAGAGGAGGAGGACCAAGCAAAGGAAGGGAGAGAAGTAGAGTTTTTAAAGCAACACATTTGTAGACTGGAGGAGTGTTAGTAAATCATGTATCACTTGCTAATGAAAGAATGAGAGAGCAGGAAAAGAAAGAAGAGGCTGGGAGACTGCAGGAGTTGTAGAAGGAGAAAAACTTCCCCCTAAACCCTACTTCGGTGGACAATCAAATTTGTATGACTTTTTGTCAAGTGCCCAATCTGCACAGGACCCAGAATCAGAGAAAGACTGAGGAAAGTGGAAAGTGCAGCATTTTGGGGGGCAGAGCTATTGGCTCCTCCTTTGTGTGTGTGAGTTAGATAAGGGCAGTGACATAGGCTGAATGGGGGAGAGTTTGCAGAGGTTTTTAAAGGGGGTATGTTGTTAGTTTTTATTTTGGAAAATAAAAATACAAAGGGACATGATTGCAATAGCAAATACAACCAGACTCCCAGACGAGATAGCCCTAGGACAAGTGGCCACCAGACTGTTTGACGCTATAAGGCAGATGTTCCCCAAACCATCTGACATAGCCTCCACTGTACTACCATGGACAGAGGTGACTGACCCAGTAGAACACTTCTCCAAATGTGTGGATATTTGGGTGAAGGCCACAGGCAGACATCCTTCCCACATAGACAACAGAACCCTCATTTTTAGGACCGCAGTTTTAGCACGACTCCCAGCGTAGGTACAGATTATTAAGAAAATAACTAAACCTAATGGCAGGGGAGGACTCTAGATTCCAGAGACACGTAATACAAGCACTGAAAAATCACATACAAACCGAGATCAAAACTCGAGAAGAACTGAAGGAAATGGAAACTCAACTGTTGAAATTTCAGTTCAGTAAGGCCTGAGCAGAGGCCACCCAGAACAAAAAAGAGAAGATGAGAGGAGCACAAGATGACTCCATGATGTGGGCTCAAAAGTGGTATGGGCGTGGACGAGGCCATGGAGGAGGAGCCAGAGGTCAAGGAAGAGGTGGACCTGGAGGACGGGGAGCGTGGCTTTAATGCCTGCTTTGCATGTGGACAAGAAGGACACTGGGCAAGAGACTGCCTTCAACAGAAGGGGGCAGCCTGGACCCGCACCTGGAGCACAGGCGCAGGGTCCCCCCAGACCATGGGACAGCTACAACCAAACTAGAGGCGGAGGTGGGTATCGAGGTGGCTACTACGCCTCCTCTGGACAATATTGGCAAGAGCCCTGGGAGCGGGGAGTTGGCAGAACCACTGCTTCCAATTAAAGTGGATGGACGAGATGTAATAGCGCTAGTGGACACTGGGGCAACACATTCTTCTTTGAATATGAACCTTAGCCAATCTAGCCTCTCCACTCGCTCCATCTCACTGGTGGGCTGGGACACCAACTAGACTGTTGTTCACCAAGCCACTCCCCACTGATGTGGCAGGTCAAACATTTAATCACTCATTTATCTACTCACTATGGACTCCAGTTTGTTTACTGGGAAGAGACATTTTGATTGCAACATGTGCAACTATCCTCTGCGGATATCAGGGGATAGAGGTAACATGGCCAAATGGAAAGACTGTTAAATGTGGAACTTACACTGACACTCGTGGCATGTGGTTGGCGGCTACCTCGGAGGAGGAGCGTGTGGCAGACATTTATTGGGCCCTATTACATCCTGAGCATGGGCCTCGAAGGCACAGAGTTTACTCCACCTACCTCCAGTGGAAGCCTTGGATCTCCACCCTTGCACCCTACCTACCGCCCCTCGATCCACTCCATTGCACAATGTTTTATGACTGAGACCACGATGAGGTGTACAGGGAAGAATTTGAACATTACTTACAAGGGGATCAGTGGGAAATCAAATCTGACAATATGTTTGTTGGCAAACAGAGCGTAGCTGCTCGTTGCCTCTTAACACCTGAACAATTTGAATGGTATAGAATGGCAGACACAGCTACACCACGTGTCACTGGCTCTAGCCCCAGAGCATATGAAGCCAGAGAACTAGGACCTATGGTCAAGAGACTCATCAACACCTAGGACTGGACAGACTCAAGCATGGGAGGAGTCCAGTACTCCTCCTCTGAGAATGCCTATTGCATTTGTGTGGATATGGCTGACATGACAGAATTATAACACAAAATTGTCTTTAGAGCATATGGACGAGACCTCATTGACAACGAGGATACTGAGAAAATGTTAGCTGACCTACCTGACGAACTCTGGTCCAAAAGACCAGCTGATGTGGGACTTTGTAAGACAGTAATACCTATCACCTTTGAAGTGACTCCTGGACCACAAGTACAAAAATGGCATGTCATCATAACACAGGTCAGCCATTTTAGAATATACAAAATAATTAAATGTGACAGAAATGTTATCCTTTTTGGGAATCTGTGGCTATTGTAGGACATATCCCCAGATATTTGGAGAAAACGTCTATTCTCAGGGCTCTAGACAAAATAACAGGGTATAAGAAATTTGACTGCAAAACTCAATTGGACTCAGGAGGTAGAGGACACATTTACTGAACTTAAAATGTTGGCTTCGGCTGCGCATTTGACTCAGCCTGACTATCACTCCATTTTTTACTTGGACGCCTCCATTGGTCCAGGTATGGCCAACAGAGTGTTATATCAGAGAGCATTTGGGAAGCGTGAAATTTTCATGTATGTGAGTGTTTCCCTTAACACTACTGAAGCACGACAGCCGCTGTGTGTACAGTACATGGCGGGCCTGGCTAAAATTATCGCCAAGACAGCACCCCTCATTATGGGACATCCACTACATGTACACGTAGATCACACTGTAACGGCGTTTGTAGAGTCCTCTACGTTCACTCTGACTTCACTTAGATAAAACAGGCTATTGAAATGCCTCTTCGCACCTAAGATAATGGGGGCAGTATTTGTGGATTTGACTTTATGGAAACAAAATGGATATATGACAGCTAAAGTCTCTCCAATTTCACATTGCGCGCTAATGGAGCGATTGGATGCCACACTGCAAATGCCTGAGAAAGTAGCTATTGTAAAATGTGCTGGGCATGGCAAATCTGATTCATTTATTGCCTGGGGCAATGAGGCAGCTGACCTAGCAGCTAAATAGGCAGCCGGTTATGCACTACCACCTCGGGGAGCTTTTATTGTCTGGGACGAATCAGAACCCGTGGATCTACTATCAAACACCTGAAGTGATTGAGCGCGCTCAGGCTGCAACCTCACCTCGGGAGCAATCCGTGTTTTTTTTTTTCGTGGTTGGAAAAAGGAGCTGTCAGGGACAGCACAGGACTGTGGGTTGGCCCATTGGGTCAACCTGTTTTATCTATGAGGGAGCTATGATGGGCTGCTCTCCAGGAAACTCATGGACCAGCTCACTTAGCTGCATTGCCAATGCAGCGCCGTTTGGCGGTAAGGTGGCATCCATACATGAAGAATATGATCTGGGATCATTGCAACAATTGCTAGGTATGTCAAACTTTTAATGTTAAATCTACACTCAAGCCCAAACACGGTTCCAGCCAGCACTGTGGCCTGGGGCAGAGGTCACAATTGACTTTACTGACATGCTCCGCCCAGTGCAAGGTAAGAGATACCTCCTGGTGATCGTGGATTAATTTACAGGATGGCCAGAAGTGTATCCAGTGGCTAGAGAAGATGACACATTTGTGATTAAGGCTTAATAAACCATTATATTCCTCATCATGGCTTCCCCGCCCTGATTAGGTCTGATAATGGCACACATTTTAACAACGAGGCCTTACAAAAAGTTGAGAAAATGTTGGGTCTCAAGCATTCAATCGCTGCGATGTATAGATCTGAGAGTCAAGGCAGGGTCGATCGCATTAACAGAATATTGAACGAAAAATTGGCTAAAATCTGTGTTACATTAGGTCTTAATTGGGTTTGAGCCCTACCCCTGGTGCTTCTGGCCGTTTGACAGACAGTGAACCGAGTGACAGGCTTTTCACCATATGAATTATTCACTGGTCGACTTATGCCAGGCCCAGGGTCTACATTGGTGCCATAGGAAGAGGTGCCACTCGCAAAATTACAATACAGACTGTACTGCGACCTGTTACGGACTCCGGTAACTGGTCTGGTATTTCTTCCCAGGTGCAGGATGCAATGAATCCAGCTGAAGAAGACGACACCTACGCTCCTGATAACATTTATTTAAAGGTTCTGAAAAGGAAGTGGCCTGAACCAAGGTGGACTAGACCTTATAAGGTGGCTGCTAGGACAGACAAGGCTGTCCAGCTGCAAGGAAAAGGACATAAGTGGTTTCTCCTGACTCAAGTCAGGCCCACATAATGTTGTATTGAATGAAGGATTTTTTCTCTTTTTGTCTGTCTGTTTTGTTTTTCTTCTATTTTACGCCAGGTTGTGTTGAGCTGTGGATGATACTGAGAACATTTCGAACGCTCCAGGTGGTTCTTTGCGCCATGTGCTGTTCAGCTTGTACATGAATGGAATTGACCCAGCTCCAGGTTGTATCACACGCACGTTTACATGGCACTGTGGTTAGTTGGCCTGGGGATACACCAGACCAAAAGGGGGAGATTAGTAACTGTAGCTATTATAGCACTGGGCACATTAGTTGTAATTTTTATTTTAATATGGGAGGCCACTCAGAAACACACACAAAAACCTGACAAAATCAAAGACTCACATAACTCTGACCAGGATTGGACTCCCCCACTTAAGTGTGACAGTAAATTTAATCTGACCACTGTCAGGACTAACAGGACACGATGCTCACTGGATACAAAGACAGATCAAAAGGGGGTGGGGTGTGCTGGACAATATAGAAAGGTAAAACTCCAGTATGTATAAAGGATCACTACGACTTATCATTTGGATGCATGTGATATAGTTAATGTGAGACAGAATGGGGACATGTGACTAAGTGGATGGGCAGTAGCTGGACACCCGCAATGGCCTATCTGGATAGTTGGCTTCCTTTGAAGAAGCAGTTGTTCTACCATATATGAAGCTGTTACACCAGAATCGGAGAGATCCTAGATTTGGCCACAGTGGGACTCCCAGGTGAACATCGACTGCCTGTATGTGATGCTGCTCTCTGTAATAAACTTCCTTTATACACATATACATACACATACACATACACATACACATACACATACACATACACATACACATATACAATATACAGAAGCTAGCATCCACGAGTCTTTTCCTACTAACTGACACACCAACCAACACCTTCAGAAGCCACACTTTTCTAAAGTGGACCCTAATAATGCTTTATTAGTCCATGTGAAAGGTTCTCAAAATGTTCTAATTATGACTTAGTTTATTTATTTTTTATTTTTCTCTCTGGGTGGAGTCTGCATGTCCTCCCCGTGTTACCGTGGGTTCTCTCCGGGTTCTCCGGCTTCCTCCCACCGTCCAAAGACATGACTGTGTAGGTTAATTGACAACTATAAATTGTCCCTAGTGAATGAACGTGAGAGTGAATGGTTGTCTGTCCTTGTCTCTGTCTCTCTGTGTTAGCCCTGCGACGAGTTGGCCACTGTCCAGGGTGTACCCCGCCTAAGGCCCAAAGTCACTGGGATTGGCTCCAGTCACCCGCGACCCCTAACGGGAATAAGCGGTAGAAAATGAATGAATGAATGAATGATTTATTTGACAGGGACAGTGTACAAGAGCATTAATCACAAGAATATGAAAAGATGTTTTGTACCAGATTTTAGCTTTCCGAGCTAATTTCCATCTGCAGTCCCTGACTGATGGGAGAGCACTTGTGGCAATTATTAGGCCAGAGCGCCACAAGCTGGCGAGAGGCCTATTAGTTTCGTAGTGCCGTGCAAAGCATGAGTCGCCCACTAATGAGTTCCCCAACTCATGCACGTTCCGTGTATATAAAAATGTAATGCAAAAAATTTGACATTACTATTGTAAATAGGGCCAATAACAGAAAGTGGGCGGAGCCCACTCAAAAATCTCGAAAATGTCTGCCAGTGACCAGGGACCCATACCAAAATGTAGGAAAGCGCACGCGCTTTCTGAAAATGTATAGTTTGTGAAGAAAAAAAAACAAAAAACGGGAAACATTGTTTTCGCATCGGAAGTGTACAAAAAATGCATTATGCATAGAATCATGAAATTTGGCAGAGAGGTAGATAGTGACAAGAGAAGCAAAAAAATATTATTAGGGCAACGTCGTCCGCCCAACCAATTGTTGGCCATATTGGATCAAAATTCGCCAAACATGACTCAGCAGTTTTTTAAAACTTGGTACTTTTATGAACTCCTCCTGGGGCATTTGCCCGAACAAGCTCAAATTTGTAACAGTGTGACGTCAAAAGTTATCCATATTTTTCACCCAAGTTTAATGATCTCTGTGCAGCGAAGCCACAAAATTTGGCCAGAATTTCTGAAATTTTCAGATTTTAAATTTTGAACCCATTTGCACATATAAAGTCCGAATTGCATCAAATTTGAATCTGTTGTTAAACTCCCTGCCTTAAACCTATTAGAGGTGAAAAAATTAAATTTTGCATGTTAGTGCCCCCTACAGATCAAAGCAAACTTTTATATGGGGAGCAAAAAATTTAGTTTTTTAAAATGTTTTGAAATGTTGTACACAATTCTATTTTGGCCTCCCAATCAAAAAAGGCAGACTAATGTCATATTAATACTACGTACTTTTACAAACTCCTCCTTGGGCGTAAGCCCGACCAAGGTGAAATTTGGTGAAAATCATCCTAAGGAGTGGATCACCAAAAGTTATCCACATTATTATGGTCTCCTTGCAGTGAAGCCGCAAAGTTGCCCAAAATTTTACAACTGACAGAAACATCCTATGTTATTCCAATGGGAAAATGGATAAAATCTCAAATTTACACTATGCACTTTTTGGTGAAAATTTTCGTGAGGAGTCAAAAGTTATCCAGGATTTTAGCACAAGTATTACGGACCAAATTTAAGACATTTTCAGTGAAATATGAGAAGTAGGAGGCGCGGTAGCACCACGGATTCGGCAGCAGGTATTTTATGAGGAGGGAAATTGGGACGCGTAAGCGCCCCCTCCACTTAAGTTGCGGGGCGGCATTGCCGCTTGCGGCTATATTTTTATTATAGCTTTACATCTGTGAAGTTGCAGTTTATTAACAAATTAAAAATAAATAAATTAAAATAAAAGTTTAAAATTACAGGATGTGATTTATCTTGCTAAGCAAGCACTGCTCTTTGAATAGATGTGTCATTAGAAATCTAGGGAAAGTTACAATGTGAAAATGTACCATACACTAATTTCTTCAGGGGACCCACAGATGACTGTGTCATTGTCCACTAGAACTCACAGTTCTAGTGGACAATGATGTTGAGGGTGTTTCTGTGTCCAGAGTGAAGGAGGAAACACTTACGCACACGCAATACATTCTTCTGTGGCTGGTGGCCTCCTGTGATGTGCCCTAAAGCAATAATAAAATATATAAAATATACTGTATGCAAAAGTTACCCAAGATGAAGAAAAGCATCAATCACATGTCAAGCACATATGTACAGTAATCATAATAGATTAAAAACTGTGTTTAGGCCTCATGAATAAAATAACAAATTACAAATGTAAATGTAAATGTAAATAGTCAGTTTATTCTTATTAGACAATCTAATTCTTATTAGGCAATTTATAGATTGTGCTGACATGTGATAATGTTATATGTTATTCTACAATCATGAAGAAAGAAATCTAAGAAAATGTATTAAAACATGGTACCATAACGTAGCGTTATCTGGTTAATGGAGTCACTTGTATCACAAAACAATGACATAACAAACACTTGGTCATGAAAAGGCTAAATCAGCTACAGGCCACATTTATCAGTGGCTCGTATGGTTTTGGCTGAAGTCGTGAGTGTACAGCAGTAGTTCCCAACCTTTTTTGTTTCGAGTACCCCCTAAGCTTTGTCTTACACTCAGGAGTACCCCTTAACTTGAGTTTCAGCAAAAATAAATGGGTTTAGTAGTCGCATATTGTCAATTCTTACTATTATCTGACCTATTTTTAATTGATTTATGGTCTAATATACTACAAAAACATGCTAAATTTACAACTAAGGACACATTTTAAATTCAGATTAAAGTACTTTTCATCTTCTTTTAAAACCTGAAACCATTCCATGTACCCCCTGGTAATGGCTCATGTACCCCTTGGGGTCCCTGTACCCCTGGTTGGGAAACACTGGTCTACAGGGTCCACCTGTCAGTCCGTCATGGACTGGGGACTGTTAAATCAAGCCTCATGTTGATGCTCACCTCAGAACAGAAATAACGCACATAATCTACAGTACAGGCATTGCAATAGCTGCATAACACCAGGTCATGAAATATACCTTGTCATGTAAATAACCCACATAAATGATGCTTTACAACAGTGCTTACTATTTTGTGAAGGAGAGCCACATCGGCAAACCAAAGATTAGGAGTGAGCCGCAAAACATCAACTCTTGTATTCCTCGTACTTTTCGTTTTAGTAGTACCTTTCCTTTGCGCGTTCCATTTCTCCAGCTCATCCCCTCACCTGCATCTTTGTGCAGACCAGTGGTGTAGTCTACATTTTTCTTGTGGGTATACTGTGATTTTTCAAACACATACATACACAAACCTGTATTACCTGTATTCTGGAGGATATAAGGTGTAGTAAATAGCTGGTTGGCCCATTCTAGGTTGCAGGGTGTTGTTTTATTTTATTTTTAGTGCCCCCTCAGCAACCTTAACCCCAATCCCCTGAGTTTTGCTGCACAGGCCCTGCACTCCTCACACGCAGTTTCCCTTCTTCCCTCTCCTCCAAAACTGTCAGACTGCAAACATTTTTTTCCAGGACAGCTAAACCTATATTTTTTGTATGTACATTTATAACATTTGTCTTTTGCAAGAACGAGTTTGGCTTCGCTGCGCGCGCTTGAGGCGCTTCCGTCCGCCGGCTGCATTTGCGTCTTTTGCTCTTTAATTCATTCAACATTTTGCCTCCTTTCTCTGTGAATATGAGGCCGATTAAGGTCAAATAAAGAACATTTTGTTCACACATCTGTCCGAGTCTGCTCCTAAACCCAGACTTCGTCGCTCGCTGTCTGCGCCCTGCGTAAAGAGAAAAGTTACACCTCAAAGTAGCGCTCGAAGTGACTGCGGGGGAAGAGTATGGATTTAAAGTTTGTACTGGTCTCTAAACATAGAGAAAGCACTAAAGCACCGCAAAGGTAATGACTGTTACGTCTCAGCGATCAATTTGTAGTGAGTATACGCAAATCCAGCCGCACTTCTAGTGGGTATATGCATATACCTGTGTATCACGTAGACTACTACTACCACTGCTGCAGACTTTCGTCGAGCTTGTGCATTTGTTTCCTCAGTTGTCCTTCCCACGCTCTGTGTCTGTCCACCTGTATTTTGTCATCTTTTGATAAGAAATGTATCCACTTTTTTCGTCTTGATGCTGTTTTTTGGCTAGCGCGCTAACTTAAGTTGAAGCATTGGATGCACAGCAGTCAACAAGTGTGCCGCTGTTTATAACGGTTCTAACCGAGTGGTTTATCTTGTAAAAGATCCGACAGGAGACGTGACCTGGTTGCAGCCGAAACTCCGGCGCCCTTTTTATTCCTCTTTATCAAATCAAAAACATCACTCAACTGTAACGTAAACCAAACCGTGACTGTCGTAAAGGCAAACATAGAACTGTATGTTACATATGCCCCTCCCCACATAAGAAACGTCCCCGGTTCAAACAAGTCAACTAGTACAAAAGAAAATAAAGCACAAAAATGAAGTCTCCAACAGCAAAATGCAACCAAAGCAAAACAGTGGCAACACTCAGAGCAAAAAAAACTACCGCAACAAAACTAAACAACAAAGTCCCTCAGGTGTGAAGGGGCCCGAACAACATGGCCCGACCTAGACTGTTATGGAAGAGGCAGAGCTGACTCCAAACAGGCCCCTTCATCCTGCAAAGCAGAGGCCTCCCGTTTAACAGTAGGACTAACAGGAGCTTGAGAAGGGAGTGGTAATGTATACAGTTTGAGTCTATCATGGTGAACCAACTGGGCCCGATCCAGTGGATACAGTGGGTTGACGGTGCAATAGGTCAGGGCTGGTTCACCTGCTGAACAGAGCACCCCCACCACCTGATAAGGGCCCTTCCAGTGCGAAACTAACTTTGAGTGGCTTTCTGTGGGGTTGTTCAACCATACAAATGACCCAACCTTGTTAGCGTGATAACAAACCACCTCGTCATAATAAAGTTTCTTTTCTCGGTGGCTTCAGAGGCATTAAGCCTTGCCACTCCAAAGGCCGACTCCAACTCCATCTGCTGGGACCCGAGCCTCTCGACCATGGTAATAGGGAAAAACTTAGTGCTGGCATGAGGAGATGTGTTATAGGAAAACACTACATGTTTCAAAAAAACACCCCATTCACCAGACAGTAACATTTTAGCCAGCTGATCAATTGATGTCCTGTTATGACACTCCACCATACCGTCCAACTTAGGTTTGTAGGCAGTGGTGTGCGTCTTTCTAATACCAAGTAGTTTACACAGAGTCTGAAGTCCTCCTCGAACTGGCGCCCTTGGTCACTGTGGAGCACCTAAGGTACCCCGTGGAGCAACACAGTCATCAAACAAAACAGTAAGCAACAGTGTAAGCAGTTTGATTAGGCAGAGCATACAGGTTCCCATATCTTGTGTCCTCAACCACTAAGACATACCTATTACCCCTTGAGGTCACAGGCAGTTCCAAAATATCAGTTGCCACCCGTTGCAGAGGGCGAAAAATCTGCATAACCCCCATGGGTGCCCTCGGTTTAGGAACAGGAGAGCTACGTGTCCGGCAGCCAACCCGTAACTGGGAGGGTGTTTCTGTGCAGTTAATGTCAAAAGCTTGTAAGAATATACACATGTTACAAATGTGCTTTTTAGACGCTGAAACAACGTTTGCGAGCATAATTCTGGCCGCTGTGCAGAACGTGCAGGAGGCACAGCCCATGTTGGCGGAGCGGATATTGTGCGCGGAGCGGGACTTTCCGGACTCCTTGTTGATCATCCTCTGGGATTTTAACAAGGGTAATCTCAGCCAGGAACTACCAAAGTACAGACAGTTTATTAAATGCCTGACCAGAGAGCAGAAGACGCTGGATCACTGTTACACTACAGTGAGTGGTTCCTTCCGTGCAGTTCCTCGTGCTGTCCTAAGGTTCTCAGATCACGCCATGATCCACCTGATCCCCACGTACAGACAGAGACTGAAGCTCTCCAACCCTGTAGTGAGGACCTCTAAGAAGTGGACCAGCGAGGCAGTGGAGGAGCTACGTGCGTGTTTGGACGTTACAGACTGGGATGTGTTCAAAACTGCCACGGATGGTTTGGATGAGTACACGGACACTGTGACGTCATACATCCAATTCTGTGAGGACAGTATCATCCCCACACGCACCAGGGTGACTTATAACAAAGACAAGCCCTGGTTTACACCCAAACTGAGGCAGCTGAGCTGGGGACAGAGAGAGCTACAAAGGCGCAAAGTACAGATTTAGCAGGGAGGTGTCAAGAGCTAGATCTTTGTACAACACACGCCTGAAGGAGTCTTTCTCTGCTAACAACCCTTCGGCTGTTTGGTAGGGGCTTAGGCAGATCACTAACTACAAGCCCAAAGCCCCCCATGCTGCCGACGACCAGAAACTAGCTGAACAGCTAGCCTCCTTCTATTCACGGTTCGAAATCTCAACCCCCTCCCCCACCCATCTCACTACAATGGACATTTCTGCAGCATCTGGACTTCCCGGGAACCTACGCCAGGGTCCTCCCTGCTCTGCTCCAGGACAAGCTCTCTCAGCTCCACGTGCCTGACTCCATCTGCAGGTGGATCACTGACTTCCTGACGGACTGGAGGCAGTGCGTGCGGCTGGGGAAGAATGTCTCAGAGACTCGGACTATCAGCACAGGAACTCCACATGGCTGTGTACTTTGTGTACTTTCTCCTCTGCTCTTCTCCCTGTACACCAACTGCTGGAGCCACAGCCAGGGGCAAGAATATACACGTTACAAATGTGCTTTAAATCTCAATGATAACTGTATCATTGACATTTAGTCTTATAACTACCAATTCTGAACTATTTAGCCCCTGGAATGTGTTTCTGTGCGCAGTTAATGTCAAAAGGTTGTAAGAATATATATGTCTTACAAATGTGCTTTTTAGGCGCTCAAACGTCGTTTGTGAGCATAAAAAGTATAAACATCGATGTTTCTCTGGAACGCTATGGGATAGACTGAAGTTTGCGAATGTATGTTGTGTAGCTTCCCAAGCTCTACTTTGTCAGCGAAAATGATTCAAATATCTCTTATGGTTTTCTCACAAATTGAGTTTCCACGTTCTTGCTTCACTGAGGCCAACTCACTGTGTGAGCGTCAAAGCACATCTCTGCACCACTGGAACACTACTTCAGTTATCATAGAGATTTAGGCTTGTAACTACTAATTCTCAACTATTTCTACTAGCTTGTAAGAATATACACTTGTTACAAATGTGCTTTTTAGGCGCTCAAACGTCGTTTGCGAGTATAAAAAGTATAAACATCGATGTGGTTCGAATGGTTCAAATATCTCTTATGGTTTTCTCACAAAGCACATCTCTGCACCATTGGAACACTACTTGAGTTATCATTGAGATTTAGGCTTGTAACTACTAATTCTCAACTATTTAGCCCCTGGAATGTGTTTCTGTGCAGTTAATGTCAAAAGGTTGTAAGAATAGAGACGTGTCACAAATGTGCTTCTCAGGCGCTAAAAAGTCGTTTGCGAGCATAAAAAGGGTAAACATGGGTGTTTCTCTGGAATGCTATGGGATAGACTGGAGATTTCAAATGTATGTTGTGTAGCTTCCCAAGCTCTACTTTGTCAGACAAAATGGTTCAGATATCTCTTATGGTTTTCTCACAAATTCAGTTTCCACGTTCTTGCTTCACTAAGGCCAACTCACTGTGTGAGCGTCAAAGCACATCTCTGCACCACTGGAACACTACTTGAGTTATCATTGAGATTTAGGCTTGTAACTACTAATTCTCAACTATTTAGCCCCTGGAATGTGTTTATGTGCAGCTAACCCTGACCCTAACCTAACTAACCTAACCTAACCCTAACCTAACCTAAGGCCAACTCACTGTGTGAGCGTCAAAGCACATCTCTGCACCACTGGAACACTACTTGAGTTATCATTGAGATTTAGGCTTGTAACTACTAATTCTCATCTATTTAGCCCCTGGAATGTGTTTCTGTGCAGTTAATGTCAAAAGGTTGTAAGAATAGAGACGTGTTACAAATGTGCTTCTCAGGCGCTAAAAGTCGTTTGCGAGCATAAAAAGGGGTAAAGATGGGTGTTTCTCTGGAATGCTATGGGATAGACAGGAGATTTCAAATGTATGTTGTGTAGCTTCCCAAGCTCTACTTTGTCAGACAAAATGGTTCAGATATCTCTTATGGTTTTCTCACAAATTGAGTTTCCACGTTCTTGCTTCACTAAGGCCAACTCACTGTGTGAGCGTCAAAGCACATCTCTGCACCACTGGAACACTACTTGAGTTATCATTGAGATTTAGGCTTGTAACTACTAATTCTCAACTATTAAGCTCCTGGAATGTGTTTCTGTGCAGCTAACCTGACCCTAACCTAACCTAACCTAACCTAACCTAACCTAACCTAAGGCCAACTCACTGTGTGAGCGTCAAAGCACATCTCTGCACCACTGGAACACTACTTGAGTTATCATTGAGATTTAGGCTTGTAACTACTAATTCTCAACTATTTAGCCCCTGGAATGTGTTTCTGTGCAGTTAATGTCAAAAGGTTGTAAAAATAGAGACGTGTTACAAATGTGCTTCTCAGGCGCTAAAAAGTCGTTTGCGAGCATAAAAAGGGTAAACATGGGTGTTTCTCTGGAATGCTATGGGATAGACAGGAGATTTCAAATGTATGTTGTGTAGCTTCCCAAGCTCTACTTTGTCAGACAAAATGGTTCAGATATCTCTTATGGTTCTCTCACAAATTGAGTTTCCACGTCCTTGCTTCACTAAAGCCAACTCACTGTGTGAGCGTCAAAGGACATCTCTGCACCACTGGAACACTACTTGAGTTATCATTGAGATTTAGGCTTGTAACTACTAATTCTCAACTATTTAGCCCCTGGAATGTGTTTCTGTGCAGCTAACCCTGACCCTAACCTAACCTAACCTAACCTAACCTAACCTAACCCTAAGGCCAACTCACTGTGTGAGCGTCAAAGCACATCTCTGCACCACTGGAACACTACTTGAGTTATCATTGAGATTTAGGCTTGTAACTACTAATTCTCAACTATTTAGCCCCTGGAATGTGTTTCTGTGCAGTTAATGTCAAAAGGTTGTAAAAATAGAGACGTGTTACAAATGTGCTTCTCAGGCGCTAAAAAGTGGATTTGCGAGCATAAAAAGGGTAAACATGGGTGTTTCTCTGGAATGCTATGGGATAGACAGGAGATTTCAAATGTATGTTGTGTAGCTTCCCAAGCTCTACTTTGTCAGACAAAATGGTTCAGATATCTCTTATGGTTCTCTCACAAATTGAGTTTCCACGTCCTTGCTTCACTAAAGCCAACTCACTGTGTGAGCGTCAAAGGACATCTCTGCACCACTGGAACACTACTTGAGTTATCATTGAGATTTAGGCTTGTAACTACTAATTCTCAACTATTTAAACCCTGGAATGTGTTTCTGTGCAGCTAACCCTGACCCTGACCCTAACCATAAACCTAACCCTAACCCTAAGGCCAACTCACTGTGTGAGCGTCAAAGCACATCTCTGCACCACTGGAACACTACTTGAGTTATCATTGAGATTTAGGCTTGTAACTACTAATTCTCAACTATTTAGCCCCTGGAATGTGTTTCTGTGCAGTTAATGTCTCAAGGTTGTAAGAATAGAGACGTGTTACAAATGTGCTTCTCAGGCGCTAAAAAGTCGTTTGCGAGCATAAAAAGGGTAAACATGGGTGTTTCTCTGGAATGCTATGGGATAGACAGGAGATTTCAAATGTATGTTGTGTAGCTTCCCAAGCTCTACTTTGTCAGACAAAATGGTTCAGATATCTCTTATGGTTTTCTCACAAATTGAGTTTCCACGTTCTTGCTTCACTAAGGCCAACTCACTGTGTGAGCGTCAAAGCACATCTCTGCACCACTGGAACACTACTTGAGTTATCATTGAGATTTAGGCTTGTAACTACTAATTCTCAACTATTTAGCCCCTGGAATGTGTTTCTGTGCAGCTAACCCTAACCCTAACCCTAACCCTAACCCTAAGGCCAACTCACTCTGTGAGCATCAAAGCACATCTCTGCACCAAGGGAACACTACTTGAGTTATTGAGATTTAGGCTTGTAACTACTAATTCTCAACTATTTAGCCCCTGGAATGTGTTTCTGTGCAGCTAACCCTGACCCTAACCCTAAGGCCAACTCACTCTGTGAGCGTCAAAGCACATCTCTGCACCACTGGAACACTACTTGAGTTATCATTGAGATTTAGGCTTGTAACTACTAATTCTCAACTATTTAGCCCCTGGAATGTGTTTCTGTGCAGTTAATGTCAAAAGGTTGTAAGAATAGAGACGTGTTACAAATGTGCTTCTCAGGCGCTAAAAAGTCGTTTGCGAGCATAAAAAGGGTAAACATGGGTGTTTCTCTGGAATGCTATGGGATAGACAGGAGATTTCAAATGTATGTTGTGTAGCTTCCCAAGCTCTACTTTGTCAGACAAAATGGTTCAGATATCTCTTGTGGTTTTCTCACAAATTGAGTTTCCATGTTCTTGCTTCACTAAGGCCAACTCACTGTGTGAGCGTCAAAGCACATCTCTGCACCACTGGAACACTACTTGAGTTATCATTGAGATTTAGGCTTGTAACTACTAATTCTCAACTATTTAGCCCTGGAATGTGTGTCTGTGCAGTTAATTTGTTATTGTTGTAAGAATAGAGACGTGTTACAAATGTGCTTCTCAGGCGCTAAAAAGTCGTTTGCGAGCATAAAAAGGGTAAACATGGGTGTTTCTCTGGAATGCTATGGGATAGACAGGAGATTTCAAATGTATGTTGTGTAAGCTTCCCAAGCTCTACTTTGTCAGACAAAATGGTTCAGATATCTCTTATGGTTTTCTCACAAATTGAGTTTCCACGTTCTTGCTTCACTAAGGCCAACTCACTGTGTGAGCGTCAAAGCACATCTCTGCACCACTGGAACACTACTTGAGTTATCATTGAGATTTAGGCTTGTAACTACTAATTCTCAACTATTTAGCCCCTGGAATGTGTTTCTGTGCAGCTAACCCTAACCCTAACCCTAACCCTAACCCTAACCCTAAGGCCAACTCACTGTGTGAGCATCAAAGCACATCTCTGCACCACTGGAACACTACTTGAGTTATCATTGAGATTTAGGCTTGTAACTACTAATTCTCAACTATTTAGCCCCTGGAATGTGTTTCTGTGCAGTTAATGTCAAAGGTTGTAGGAATAGAGGCGTGTTACAAATGTGCTTCTCAGGCGCTAAAAAGTGGATTTCTGAGCATAAAAAGGAGTAAACATGGGTGTTTCTCTGGAATGCTATGGGATAGACAGGAGATTTCAAATGTATGTTGTGTAGCTTCCCAAGCTCTACTTTGTCAGGCAAAATGGTTCAGATATCTCTTATGGTTTTCTCACAAATTGAGTTTCCACGTTCTTGCTTCACTAAGGCCAACTCACTGTGTGAGCGTCAAAGCAAATCTCTGCACCACTGGAACACTACTTGAGTTATCATTGAGATTTAGGCTTGTAACTACTAATTCTCAACTATTTAGCCCCTGGAATGTGTTTCTGTGCAGCTAACCTGACCTAACCCTAACCTAACCTAACCCTAACCTAACCTAAGGCCAACTCACTGTGTGGCGTCAAAGCACATCTCTGCACCACTGGAACACTACTTGAGTTATCATTGAGATTTAGGCTTGTAACTACTAATTCTCAACTATTTAGCCCCTGGAATGTGTTTCTGTGCAGTTAATGTCAAAGGTTGTAGGAATAGAGGCGTGTTACAAATGTGCTTCTCAGGCGCTAAAATCTCGTTTGCGACCACATAAAGGGTTAACATGGGTGTTTCTCTGGAATGCTATGGGATAGACAGGAGATTTCAAATGTATGTTGTGTAGCTTCCCAAGCTCTACTTTGTCAGTCAAAATGGTTCAGATATCTCTTATGGTTTTCTCACAAATTGAGTTTCCACGTTCTTGCTTCACTAAGGCCAACTCACTGTGTGAGCGTCAAAGCACATCTCTGCACCACTGGAACACTACTTGAGTTATCATTGAGATTTAGGCTTGTAACTACTAATTCTCAACTATTTAGCCCCTGGAATGTGTTTCTGTGCAGCTAACCTGACCCTGAACCTAACCTAAACCTAACCCTAACCTAAGGCCAACTCACTGTGTTGCGTCAAAGCACATCTCTGCACCACTGGAACACTACTTGAGTTATCATTGAGATTTAGGCTTGTAACTACTAATTCTCAACTATTTAGCCCCTGGAATGTGTTTCTGTGCAGTTAATGTCAAAAGGTTGTAAGAATAGAGACGTGTTCCAAATGTGCTTCTCACCTAAAAAGTCGTTTCTTGAGCATTAACATGGGTGTTTCTCTGGAATGCTATGGGATAGACAGGAGATTTCAAATGTATGTTGTGTAGCGTCTACACATCTCTGCACTCACTGGAACACTACTTGAGTTATCATTGAGATTTAGGCTTGTAACTACTAATTCTCAACTATTTAGCCCCTGGAATGTGTTTCTGTGCAGCTAACCTGACCTAACCTAACCTAACCTAACCTAACCTAACCTAAGGCCAACTCACTGTGTGAGCGTCAAAGCACATCTCTGCACCACTGGAACACTACTTGAGTTATCATTGAGATTTAGGCTTGTAACTACTAATTCTCAACTATTTAGCCCCTGGAATGTGTTTCTGTGCAGTTAATGTCAAAGGTTGTAGGAATAGAGGCGTGTTACAAATGTGCTTCTCAGGCGCTAAAAACTCGTTTGCGAGCCTGAGAAGCACATGGGTGTTTCTCTGGAATGCTATGGGATAGACAGGAGATTTCAAATGTATGTTGTGTAGCTTCCCAAGCTCTACTTTGTCAGGCAAAATGGTTCAGATATCTCTTATGGTTTTCTCACAAATTGAGTTTCCACGTTCTTGCTTCACTAAGGCCAACGCGTCAAAGCACATCTCTGCACCACTGGAACACTACTTGAGTTATCATTGAGATTTAGGCTTGTAACTACTAATTCTCAACTATTTAGCCCCTGGAATGTGTTTCTGTGCAGCTAACCTGACCTAACCTAACCTAACCTAACCTAACCTAACCTAAGGCCAACTCACTGTGTGGCGTCAAAGCACATCTCTGCACCACTGGAACACTACTTGAGTTATCATTGAGATTTAGGCTTGTAACTACTAATTCTCAACTATTTAGCCCCTGGAATGTGTTTCTGTGCAGTTAATGTCAAAGGTTGTAGGAATAGAGAGCGTGTTACAAATGTGCTTCTCAGGCGCTAAAAAGTCGTTTGCGAGCATAAAAGGGTAAACATGGGTGTTTCTCTGGAATGCTATGGGATAGACAGGAGATTTCAAATGTATGTTGTGTAGCTTCCCAAGCTCTACTTTGTCAGGCAAAATGGTTCCAGATATCTCTTATGGTTTTCTCACAAATTGAGTTTCCACGTTCTTGCTTCACTAAGGCCATCTCAATGTGTGAGCGTCAAAGCACATCTCTGCACCACTGGAACACTACTTGAGTTATCATTGAGATTTAGGCTTGTAACTACTAATTCTCAACTATTTAGCCCCTGGAATGTGTTTCTGTGCAGCTAACCTGACCCTAACCTAACCTAACCTAACCTAACCTAACTAACCTAACCCTAACCTAAGGCCAACTCACTGTGTGAGCGTCAAAGCACATATCTGCACCACTGGAACACTACTTGAGTTATATTGAGATTTAGGCTTGTAACTACTAATTCTCAACAATTTAGCCCCTGGAATGTGTTTCTGTGCAGCTAACCCTAACCGTAACCCTAACCTAACCTAACCTAAGGCCAACTCACTGTGTGGCGTCAAAGCACATCTCTGCACCACTGGAACACTACTTGAGTTATCATTGAGATTTAGGCTTGTAACTACTCATTCTCAACTATTTAGCCCCTGGAATGTGTTTCTGTGCAGTTAATGTCAAAGGTTGTAGGAATAGAGGCGTGTTACAAATGTGCTTCTCAGGCGCTAAAAAGTCGTTTGCGAGCATAAAAAGGAGTAAACATGGGTGTTTCTCTGGAATGCTATGGGATAGACAGGAGATTTCAAATGTATGTTGTGTAGCTTCCCAAGCTCTACTTTGTCAGGCAAAATGGTTCAGATATCTCTTATGGTTTTCTCACAAATTGAGTTTCCACGTTCTTGCTTCACTAAGGCCAACTCACTGTGTGGGCGTCAAAGCACATCTCTGCACCACTGGAACACTACTTGAGTTATCATTGAGATTTAGGCTTGTAACTACTAATTCTCAACTATTTAGCCCCTGGAATGTGTTTCTGTGCAGCTAACCTGACCCTAACCTAACCTAACCCTAACCTAAACCTAACCCTAACCTAAGGCCAACTCACTGTGTGAGCGTCAAAGCACATCTCTGCACCACTGGAACACTACTTGAGTTATCATTGAGATTTAGGCTTGTAACTACTAATTCTCAACTATTTAGCCCCTGGAATGTGTTTCTGTGCAGTTAATGTCAAAGGTTGTAGGAATAGAGGCGTGTTACAAATGTGCTTCTCAGGCGCTAAAAAGTCGTTTGAGCATAAAAAGGGTAAACATGGGTGTTTCTCTGGAATGCTATGGGATAGACAGGAGATTTCAAATGTATGTTGTGTAGCTTCCCAAGCTCTACTTTGTCAGGCAAAATGGTTCAGATATCTCTTATGGTTTTCTCACAAATTGAGTTTCCACGTTCTTGCTTCACTAAGGCCAACTCACTGTGTGGGCGTCAAAGCACATCTCTGCACCACTGGAACACTACTTGAGTTATCATTGAGATTTAGGCTTGTAACTACTAATTCTCAACTATTTAGCCCTGGAATGTGTTTCTGTGCAGCTAACCTGACCCTAACCCTAACCTAACCTAACCTAACCTAACCTAACCTAAGGCCAACTCACTGTGTGGCGTCAAAGCACATCTCTGCACCACTGGAACACTACTTGAGTTATCATTGAGATTTAGGCTTGTAACTACTAATTCTCAACTATTTAGCCCCTGGAATGTGTTTCTGTGCAGTTAATGTCAAAGGTTGTAGGAATAGAGGCGTGTTACAAATGTGCTTCTCAGGCGCTAAAAAGTCGTTTCTTGAGCATAAAAAGGGTAAACATGGGTGTTTCTCTGGAATGCTATGGGATAGACAGGAGATTTCAAATGTATGTTGTGTAGCTTCCCAAGCTCTACTTTGTCAGGCAAAATGGTTCCGATATCTCTTATGGTTTTCTCACAAATTGAGTTTCCACGTTCTTGCTACTCTATTGCGTAGTCACTTTGTGTGCGTCAAAGCACATCTCTGCACCACTGGAACACTACTTGAGTTATCATTGAGATTTAGGCTTGTAACTACTAATTCTCAACTATTTAGCCCCTGGAATGTGTTTCTGTGCAGTTAATGTCAAGGTTGTAGGAATAGAGACGTGTTACAAATGTGCTTCTCAGGCGCTAAAAAGTCGTTCTGCGAGCATAAAAAGGAGTAAACATGGGTGTTTCTCTGGAATGCTATGGGATAGACAGGAGATTTCAAATGTATGTTGTGTAGCTTCCCAAGCTCTACTTTGTCAGGCAAAATGGTTCAGATATCTCTTATGGTTTTCTCACAAATTGAGTTTCCACGTTCTTGCTTCACTAAGGCCAACTCACTGTGTGGCGTCAAAGCACATCTCTGCACCACTGGAACACTACTTGAGTTATCATTGAGATTTAGGCTTGTAACTACTAATTCTCAACTATTTAGCCCCTGGAATGTCTTACTGTGCAGTTAATGTGCTAAGGTTGTAGGAATAGAGACGTGTTACAAATGTGCTTCTCAGGCGCTAAAAAGTCGTTTGCGAGCATAAAAAGGGTAAACATGGGTGTTTCTCTGGAATGCTATGGGATAGACAGGAGATTTCAAATGTATGTTGTGTAGCTTCCCAAGCTCTACTTTGTCAGGCAAAATGGTTCCAGATATCTCTTATGGTTTTCTCACAAATTGAGTTTCCACGTTCTTGCTTCACTAAGGCCAACTCACTGTGTGAGCGTCAAAGCACATCTCTGCACCACTGGAACACTACTTGAGTTATCATTGAGATTTAGGCTTGTAACTACTAATTCTCAACTATTTAGCCCCTGGAATGTGTTTCTGTGCAGCTAACCTGACCCTAACCTAACCTAACCTAACCTAACCTAACCTAACCTAAGGCCAACTCACTGTGTGAGCGTCAAAGCACATCTCTGCACCACTGGAACACTACTTGAGTTATCATTGAGATTTAGGCTTGTAACTACTAATTCTCAACTATTTAGCCCCTGGAATGTGTTTCTGTGCAGTTAATGTCAAAGGTTGTAGGAATAGAGGCGTGTTACAAATGTGCTTCTCAGGCGCTAAAGTCGTTTGCGAGCATAAAAAGGGTAAACATGGGTGTTTCTCTGGAATGCTATGGGATAGACAGGAGATTTCAAATGTATGTTGTGTAGCTTCCCAAGCTCTACTTTGTCAGGCAAAATGGTTCAGATATCTCTTATGGTTTTCTCACAAATTGAGTTTCCATGCTTCACTAAGGCCAACTCACTGTGTGAGTCAAAGCACATCTCTGCACCACTGGAACACTACTTGAGTTATCATTGAGATTTAGGCTTGTAACTACTAATTCTCAACTATTTAGCCCCTGGAATGTGTTTCTGTGCAGCTAACCCTAACCTAACCTAACCTAACCCTAACCTAACCTAACCTAAGGCCAACTCACTGTGTGTGCGTCAAAGCACATCTCTGCACCACTGGAACACTACTTGAGTTATCATTGAGATTTAGGCTTGTAACTACTAATTCTCAACTATTTAGCCCCTGGAATGTGTTTCTGTGCAGTTAAAGTCAAAGGTTGTAGGAATAGAGGCGTGTTACAAATGTGCTTCTCAGGCGCTAAAAAGTCGTTTGCGAGCATAAAAAGGGTAAACATGGGTGTTTCTCTGGAATGCTATGGGATAGACAGGAGATTTCAAATGTATGTTGTGTAGCTTCCCAAGCTCTACTTTGTCAGGCAAAATGGTTCAGATATCTCTTATGGTTTTCTCACAAATTGAGTTTCCACGTTCTTGCTTCACTAAGGCCAACTCACTGTGTGGGCGTCAAAGCACATCTCTGCACCACTGGAACACTACTTGAGTTATCATTGAGATTTAGGCTTGTAACTACTAATTCTCAACTATTTAGCCCCTGGAATGTGTTTCTGTGCAGTTAACCAAAGGTTGTAACCTAACCCTAACCTAAGGCCAACTCACTGTGCTTCTCAGGCGCTAAAGACATCTCTGCACCACTAAAAGGGTAAACACTACTTGGGTGTATCTCTGAGATTTAGGCTATGGGATAGACTAGGAGATTCTCAAATGTATGTTGTGTAAACCCTGGAATGTGTTTCTGTGCAGGCTAATGGTTCAGACCTAACCTAACCCTAACCTCACCTAATTGAGTTTCACCCTCTAACCTAAGGCCAACTCACTGTGTGGCGTCAAAGCACATCTCTGCACCACTGGAACACTACTTGAGTTATCATTGAGATTTAGGCTTGTAACTACTAATTCTCAACTATTTAGCCCCTGGAATGTGTTTCTGTGCAGTTAATGTCAAAAGGTTGTAGGAATAGAGACGTGTTACAAATGTGCTTCTCAGGCGCTAAAAAGTCGTTTGCGAGCATAAAAAGGGTAAACATGGGTGTTTCTCTGGAATGCTATGGGATAGACAGGAGATTTCAAATGTATGTTGTGTAGCTTCCCAAGCTCTACTTTGTCAGGCAAAATGGTTCAGATATCTCTTATGGTTTTCTCACAAATTGAGTTTCCACGTTCTTGCTTCACTAAGGCCAACTCACTGTGTGAGCGTCAAAGCACATCTCTGCACCACTGGAACACTACTTGAGTTATCATTGAGATTTAGGCTTGTAACTACTAATTCTCAACTATTTAGCCCCTGGAATGTGTTTCTGTGCAGCTAACCTGACCCTAACCTAACCTAACCTAACCTAACACTAAGCCTAACCCTAACCCTAAGGCCAACTCACTCTGTGAGCGTCAAAGCAAATCTCTGCACCAAGGGAACACTACTTGAGTTATATTGAGATTTAGGCTTGTAACTACTAATTCTCAACAATTTAGCCCCTGGAATGTGTTTCTGTGCAGCTAACCCTAACCCTAACCCTAACCCTAACCCTAAGGCCAACTCACTGTGTGCGTCAAAGCACATCTCTGCACCACTGGAACACTACTTGAGTTATCATTGAGATTTAGGCTTGTAACTACTAATTCTCAACTATTTAGCCCCTGGAATGTGTTTCTGTGCAGTTAATGTCAAAAGGTTGTATGAATAGAGGCGTGTTACAAATGTGCTTCTCAGGCGCTAAAAAGTCGTTTCTTGAGCATAAAAGGGTAAACATGGGTGTTTCTCTGGAATGCTATGGGATAGACAGGAGATTTCAAATGTATGTTGTGTAGCTTCCCAAGCTCTACTTTGTCAGGCAAAATGGTTCCGGATATCTCTTATGGTTTTCTCACAAATTGAGTTTCCACGTTCTTGCTTCACTAAGGCCAACTCACTGTGTGAGCGTCAAAGCACATCTCTGCACCACTGGAACACTACTTGAGTTATCATTGAGATTTAGGCTTGTAACTACTAATTCTCAACTATTTAGCCCCTGGAATGTGTTTCTGTGCAGTTAATGTCACAAGGTTGTAAGAATAGAGACAAATGTGCTTCTCAGGCGCTAAAAAGTCGTTTGCGAGCATAAAAAGGGTAAACATGGGTGTTTCTCTGGAATGCTATGGGATAGACAGGAGATTTCAAATGTATGTTGTGTAGCTTCCCAAGCTCTACTTTGTCAGGCAAAATGGTTCAGATATCTCTTATGGTTTTCTCACAAATTGAGTTTCCACGTTCTTGCTTCACTAAGGCCAACTCACTGTGTGAGCGTCAAAGCACATCTCTGCACCACTGGAACACTACTTGAGTTATCATTGAGATTTAGGCTTGTAACTACTAATTCTCAACTATTTAGCCCCTGGAATGTGTTTCTGTGCAGCTAACCTGACCCTAACCTAACCTAACCTAACCCTAACCTAACCTAACCCTAACCTAAGGCCAACTCACTGTGTGAGCGTCAAAGCACATCTCTGCACCACTGGAACACTACTTGAGTTATCATTGAGATTTAGGCTTGTAACTACTAATTCTCAACTATTTAGCCCCTGGAATGTGTTTCTGTGCAGTTAATGTCAAAGGTTGTAGGAATAGAGGCGTGTTACAAATGTGCTTCTCAGGCGCTAAAAAGTCGTTTGCGAGCATAAAAAGGGTAAACATGGGTGTTTCTCTGGAATGCTATGGGATAGACAGGAGATTTCAAATGTATGTTGTGTAGCTTCCCAAGCTCTACTTTGTCAGGCAAAATGGTTCAAGATATCTCTTATGGTTTTCTCACAAATTGAGTTTCCACGTTCTTGCTTCACTAAGGCCAACTCACTGTGTGAGCGTCAAAGCACATCTCTGCACCACTGGAACACTACTTGAGTTATCATTGAGATTTAGGCTTGTAACTACTAATTCTCAACTATTTAGCCCCTGGAATGTGTTTCTGTGCAGCTAACCATGACCTAACCTAACCTAACCTAACCCTAACCTAACCTAACCTAAGGCCAACTCACTGTGTGAGCGTCAAAGCACATCTCTGCACCACTGGAACACTACTTGAGTTATCATTGAGATTTAGGCTTGTAACTACTAATTCTCAACTATTTAGCCCCTGGAATGTGTTTCTGTGCAGTTAATGTCAAAGGTTGTAGGAATAGAGACGTGTTACAAATGTGCTTCTCAGGCGCTAAAAAGTCGTTTGCCAGCATAAAAAGGGTAAACATGGGTGTTTCTCTGGAATGCTATGGGATAGACAGGAGATTTCAAATGTATGTTGTGTAGCTTCCCAAGCTCTACTTTGTCAGGCAAAATGGTTCAGATATCTCTTATGGTTTTCTCACAAATTGAGTTTCCACGTTCTTGCTTCACTAAGGCCAACTCACTGTGTGAGCGTCAAAGCACATCTCTGCACCACTGGAACACTACTTGAGTTATCATTGAGATTTAGGCTTGTAACTACTAATTCTCAACTATTTAGCCCCTGGAATGTGTTTCTGTGCAGCTAACCTAACCCTAACCTAACCTAACCTAACCTAACCTAACCTAACCTAAGGCCAACTCACTGTGTGGCGTCAAAGCACATCTCTGCACCACTGGAACACTACTTGAGTTATCATTGAGATTTAGGCTTGTAACTACTAATTCTCAACTATTTAGCCCCTGGAATGTGTTTCTGTGCAGTTAATGTCAAGGGGTTGTAGGAATAGAGGCGTGTTACAAATGTGCTTCTCAGGCGCTAAAAAGTCGTTTGCGAGCATAAAAAGGGTAAACATGGGTGTTTCTCTGGAATGCTATGGGATAGACAGGAGATTTCAAATGTATGTTGTGTAGCTTCCCAAGCTCTACTTTGTCAGAGCAAAATGGTTCAGATATCTCTTACTTTTCTCACAAATTGAGTTTCCACGTTCTTGCTTCACTAAGGCCAACTCACTGTGTGGGCGTCAAAGCACATCTCTGCACCACTGGAACACTACTTGAGTTATCATTGAGATTTAGGCTTGTAACTACTAATTCTCAACTATTTAGCCCCTGGAATGTGTTTCTGTGCAGCTAACCTGACCCTAACCTAACCTAACCTAACCTAACCTAACCTAACCTAAGGCCAACTCACTGTATTAGCGTCAAAGCACATCTCTGCACCACTGGAACACTACTTGAGTTATCATTGAGATTTAGGCTTGTAACTACTAATTCTCAACTATTTAGCCACTGGAATGTGTTTCTGTGCAGTTAATGTCAAAGGTTGTAGGAATAGAGGCGTGTTTCAAATGTGCTTCTCAGGCGCTAAAAAGTGGTTTGCGAGCATAAAAAGGGTAAACATGGGTGTTTCTCTGGAATGCTATGGGATAGACAGGAGATTTCAAATGTATGTTGTGTAGCTTCCCAAGCTCTACTTTGTCAGGCAAAATGGTTCAAGATATCTCTTATGGTTTTCTCACAAATTGAGTTTCCACGTTCTTGCTTCACTAAGGCCAACTCACTGTGTGGCGTCAAAGCACATCTCTGCACCACTGGAACACTACTTGAGTTATCATTGAGATTTAGGCTTGTAACTACTAATTCTCAACTATTTAGCCCCTGGAATGTGTTTCTGTGCAGTTAATGTCAAAAGGTTGTAGGAATAGAGAGCGTGTTACAAATGTGCTTCTCAGGCGCTAAAAAATCGTATTCGAGCATAAAAAGGGTAAACATGGGTGTTTCTCTGGAATGCTATGGGATAGACAGGAGATTTCAAATGTATGTTGTGTAGCTTCCCAAGCTCTACTTTGTCAGGCAAAATGGTTCAGATATCTCTTATGGTTTTCTCACAAATTGAGTTTCCACGTTCTTGCTTCACTAAGGCCAACTCACTGTGTGGCGTCAAAGCACATCTCTGCACCACTGGAACACTACTTGAGTTATCATTGAGATTTAGGCTTGTAACTACTAATTCTCAACTATTTAGCCCCTGGAATGTGTTTCTGTGCAGTTAATGTCAATTGGTTGTAAGAATAGAGACGTGTTACAAATGTGCTTCTCAGGCGCTAAAAAGTCGTTTGCGAGCATAAAAAGGGTAAACATGGGTGTTTCTCTGGAATGCTATGGGATAGACAGGAGATTTCAAATGTATGTTGTGTAGCTTCCCAAGCTCTACTTTGTCAGGCAAAATGGTTCAGATATCTCTTATGGTTTTCTCACAAATTGAGTTTCCACGTTCTTGCTTCACTAAGGCCAACTCACTGTGTGAGCGTCAAAGCACATCTCTGCACCACTGGAACACTACTTGAGTTATCATTGAGATTTAGGCTTGTAACTACTAATTCTCAACTATTTAGCCCCTGGAATGTGTTTCTGTGCAGTTAATGTAAAAGGTTGTAAGAATAGAGACGTGTTACAAATGTGCTTCTCAGGCGCTAAAAAGTCGTTTGCGAGCATAAAAAGGGTAAACATGGGTGTTTCTCTGGAATGCTATGGGATAGACAGGAGATTTCAAATGTATGTTGTGTAGCTTCCCAAGCTCTACTTTGTCAGGCAAAATGGTTCCGATATCTCTTATGGTTTTCTCACAAATTGAGTTTCCACGTTCTTGCTTCACTAAGGCCAACTCACTGTGTGAGCGTCAAAGCACATCTCTGCACCACTGGAACACTACTTGAGTTATCATTGAGATTTAGGCTTGTAACTACTAATTCTCAACTATTTAGCCCCTGGAATGTGTTTGTGTGCAGTTAACCTGACCTAACCTAACCTAACCTAACCCTAACCTAACCTAACCTAACCTAAGGCCAACTCACTGTGTGAGCGTCAAAGCACATCTCTGCACCACTGGAACACTACTTGAGTTATCATTGAGATTTAGGCTTGTAACTACTAATTCTCAACTATTTAGCCCCTGGAATGTGTTTCTGTGCAGTTAACCTGACCCTAACCCTAACCCTAACCCTAAGGCCAACTCACTGTGTGAGCGTCAAAGCACATCTCTGCACCACTGGAACACTACTTGAGTTATCATTGAGATTTAGGCTTGTAACTACTAATTCTCAACTATTTAGCCCCTGGAATGTGTTTCTGTGTTTCTCTGGAATGCTATGGGATAGACAGGAGATTTCAAATGTATGTTGTGTAGCTTCCCAAGCTCTACTTTGTCAGAAAAAATGGTTCAGATATCTCTTATGGTTTTCTCACAAATTGAGTTTCCAGGTTCCTTCACTAAGGCCAACTCACTGTGTGAGCGTCAAAGCACATCTCTGCACCACTGGAACACTACTTGAGTTATCATTGAGATTTAGGCTTGTAACTACTAATTCTCAACTATTTAGCCCCTGGAATGTGTTTCTGTGCAGCTAACCCTAACCCTAACCTTAACCCTAACCCTAACCCTAAGGCCAACTCACTGTGTGAGCGTCAAAGCACACCTCTGCACAAAGGGAACACTACTTGAGTTATCATTGAAATTTAGGCTTGTAACTACTAATTCTCAACTATTTAGCCCCTGGAATGTGTTTCTGTGCAGCTAACCTAACCTAACCTAACCTAACCTAATAACCCTAACCTAACCTAACCTAAGGCCAACTCACTGTGTGAGCGTCAAAGCACATCTCTGCACCACTGGAACACTACTTGAGTTATCATTGAGATTTAGGCTTGTAACTACTAATTCTCAACTATTTAGCCCCTGGAATGTGTTTCTGTGCAGTTAATGTCAAAGGTTGTAGGAATAGAGACGTGTTACAAATGTGCTTCTCAGGCGCTAAAAAGTCGTTTGCGAGCATAAAAAGGGTAAACATGGGTGTTTCTCTGGAATGCTATGGGATAGACAGGAGATTTCAAATGTATGTTGTGTAGCTTCCCAAGCTCTACTTTGTCAGGCAAAATGGTTCAGATATCTCTTATGGTTTTCTCACAAATTGAGTTTCCACGTTCTTGCTTCACTAAGGCCAACTCACTGTGTGGCGTCAAAGCACATCTCTGCACCACTGGAACACTACTTGAGTTATCATTGAGATTTAGGCTTGTAACTACTCATTCTCAACTATTTAGCCCCTGGAATGTCTTTCTGTGCAGTTAATGTCAAAAGGTTGTAGGAATAGAGACGTGTTACAAATGTGCTTCTCAGGCGCTAAAAAGTCGTTTGCGAGCATAAAAAGGGTAAACATGGGTGTTTCTCTGGAATGCTATGGGATAGACAGGAGATTTCAAATGTATGTTGTGTAGCTTCCCAAGCTCTACTTTGTCAGGCAAAATGGTTCAGATATCTCTTATGGTTTTCTCACAAATTGAGTTTCCACGTTCTTGCTTCACTAAGGCCAACTCACTGTGTGAGCGTCAAAGCACATCTCTGCACCACTGGAACACTACTTGAGTTATCATTGAGATTTAGGCTTGTAACTACTAATTCTCAACTATTTAGCCCCTGGAATGTGTTTCTGTGCAGCTAACCTAACCTAACCCTAACCTAACCTAACCTAACCTAACCTAACCTAACCTAACCTAACCTAACCTAACCTAACCTAAGGCCAACTCACTGTGTGAGCGTCAAAGCACATCTCTGCACCACTGGAACACTACTTGAGTTATCATTGAGATTTAGGCTTGTAACTACTAATTCTCAACTATTTAGCCCCTGGAATGTGTTTCTGTGCAGTTAATGTCAAAAGTCTGTAGGAATAGAGACGTGTTACAAATGTGCTTCTCAGGCGCTAAAAAGTCGTTTGCGAGCATAAAAAGGATAAACATGGGTGTTTCTCTGGAATGCTATGGGATAGACAGGAGATTTCAAATGTATGTTGTGTAGCTTCCCAAGCTCTACTTTGTCAGGCAAAATGGTTCAGATATCTCTTATGGTTTTCTCACAAATTGAGTTTCCACGTTCTTGCTTCACTAAGGCCAACTCACTGTGTGAGCGTCAAAGCACATCTCTGCACCACTGGAACACTACTTGAGTTATCATTGAGATTTAGGCTTGTAACTACTAATTCTCAACTATTTAGCCCCTGGAATGTGTTTCTGTGCAGCTAATGACCCTAACCCTAACCCTAACCTAACCTAACCTAACCTAACCTAACCTAACCTAACCCTAACCCTAACCCTAAGGCCAACTCACTGTGTGGGCGTCAAAGCACATCTCTGCACCACTGGAACACTACTTGAGTTATCATTGAGATTTAGGCTTGTAACTACTAATTCTCAACTATTTAGCCCCTGGAATGTGTTTCTGTGCAGTTAATGTCAAAAGGTTGTAAGAATAGAGGCGTGTTACAAATGTGCTTCTCAGGCGCTATAAAGTCGTTTGCGAGCATAAAAAGGATAAACATGGGTGTTTCTCTGGAATGCTATGGGATAGACAGGAGATTTCAAATGTATGTTGTGTAGCTTCCCAAGCTCTACTTTGTCAGGCAAAATGGTTCAGATATCTCTTATGGTTTTCTCACAAATTGAGTTTCCACGTTCTTGCTTCACTAAGGCCAACTCACTGTGTGGGCGTCAAAGCACATCTCTGCACCACTGGAACACTACTTGAGTTATCATTGAGATTTAGGCTTGTAACTACTAATTCTCAACTATTTAGCCCCTGGAATGTGTTTCTGTGCAGCTAACCCTGACCCCTAACCTAACCTAACCCTAACCTAACCTAACCTAACCTAAGGCCAACTCACTGTGTGAGCGTCAAAGCACATCTCTGCACCACTGGAACACTACTTGAGTTATCATTGAGATTTAGGCTTGTAACTACTAATTCTCAACTATTTAGCCCCTGGAATGTCTTTCTGTGCAGTTAATGTCAAGGTTGTAGGAATAGAGACGTGTTACAAATGTGCTTCTCAGGCGCTAAAAAGTCGTTTGCGAGCATAAAAAGGGTAAACATGGGTGTTTCTCTGGAATGCTATGGGATAGACAGGAGATTTCAAATGTATGTTGTGTAGCTTCCCAAGCTCTACTTTGTCAGGCAAAATGGTTCAGATATCTCTTATGGTTTTCTCACAAATTGAGTTTCCACGTTCTTGCTTCACTAAGGCCAACTCACTGTGTGAGCGTCAAAGCACATCTCTGCACCACTGGAACACTACTTGAGTTATCATTGAGATTTAGGCTTGTAACTACTAATTCTCAACTATTTAGCCCCTGGAATGTGTTTCTGTGCAGTTAATGTCATATGGTTGTATGAATAGAGACGTGTTACAAATGTGCTTCTCAGGCGCTAAAAAGTCGTTTGCGAGCATAAAAAGGTGTAAACATGGGTGTTTCTCTGGAATGCTATGGGATAGACAGGAGATTTCAAATGTATGTTGTGTAGCTTCCCAAGCTCTACTTTGTCAGGCAAAATGGTTCAGATATCTCTTATGGTTTTCTCACAAATTGAGTTTCCACGTTCTTGCTTCACTAAGGCCAACTCACTGTGTGAGCGTCAAAGCACATCTCTGCACCACTGGAACACTACTTGAGTTATCATTGAGATTTAGGCTTGTAACTACTAATTCTCAACTATTTAGCCCCTGGAATGTGTTTCTGTGCAGCTAACCCTGACCCTAACCCTAACCCTAACCCTAACCCTAACCCTAAGGCCAACTCACTGTGTGAGCGTCAAAGCACATCTCTGCACCACTGGAACACTACTTGAGTTATCATTGAGATTTAGGCTTGTAACTACTAATTCTCAACTATTTAGCCCCTGGAATGTGTTTCTGTGCAGCTAACCCTAACCCTAACCCTAACCCTAACCCTAACCTTAACCCTAACCCTAACCCTAACCCTAACCCTAACCCTAACCCTATGTGTTTCTGTGCAGCTAACCCTGGCCCTAACCCTAACCCTAACCCTAACCTTAAGGCCAACTCACTGTATGAGCGTCAAAGCACATCTCTGCACCACTGGAACACTACTTGAGTTATCATTGAGATTTAGGCTTGTAACTACTAATTCTCAACTATTTAGCCCCTGGAATGTGTTTCTGTGCAGTTAATGTCAAAAGGTTGTAAGAATAGAGACAAGTTACAAATGTGCTTCTCAGGCGCTAAAAACTCGTTTGCGAGCATAAAAAGGGTAAACATGGGTGTTTCTCTGGAATGCTATGGGATAGACAGGAGATTTCAAATGTATGTTGTGTAGCTTCCCAAGCTCTACTTTGTCAGGCAAAATGGTTCAGATATCTCTTATGGTTTTCTCACAAATTGAGTTTCCACGTTCTTGCTTCACTAAGGCCAACTCACTGTGTGAGCGTCAAAGCACATCTCTGCACCACTGGAACACTACTTGAGTTATCATTGAGATTTAGGCTTGTAACTACTAATTCTCAACTATTTAGCCCCTGGAATGTGTTTCTGTGCAGGTAACCCTGACCCTAACCTAACCTAACCTAACCCTAACCTAACCTAACCTAACCTAACCCTAACCTAACCTAACCTAAGGCCAACTCACTGTGTAGCGTCAAAGCACATCTCTGCACCACTGGAACACTACTTGAGTTATCATTGAGATTTAGGCTTGTAACTACTAATTCTCAACTATTTAGCCCCTGGAATGTGTTTCTGTGCAGCTAACCCTGACCCTAACCCTAACCCTAACCCTAACCCTAACCCTAACCCTAACCCTAAGGCCAACTCACTGTGTGAGCGTCAAAGCACATCTCTGCACCACTGGAACACTACTTGAGTTATCATTGAGATTTAGGCTTGTAACTACTAATTCTCAACTATTTAGCCCCTGGAATGTGTTTCTGTGCAGCTAACCTGGCCCTAACCTAACCTAACCCTAACCTAACCTAAGGCCAACTCACTGTGTGAGCGTCAAAGCACATCTCTGCACCACTGGAACACTACTTGAGTTATCATTGAGACTTAGGCTTTTAACTACTAATTCTCAACTATTTAGCCCCTGTAATGTGTTTCTGTGCAGCTAACCTGACCCTAACCTAACCTAACCTAACCTAACCTAACCTAACCTAAGGCCAACTCACTGTGTGAGCGTCAAAGCACATCTCTGCACCACTGGAACACTACTTGAGTTATCATTGAGACTTAGGCTTGTAACTACTAATTCTACACTATTTAACCCCTGGAATGTTTTTCTGTGCAGTTAATGTCAAAAGGTTGTAAGAATAGAGACGTGTTACAAATGTGCTTCTCAGGCGCTAAAAACTCGTTTGCGAGCATAAAAAGGGTAAACATGGGTGTTTCTCTGGAATGCTATGGGATAGACAGGAGATTTCAAATGTATGTTGTGTAGCTTCCCAAGCTCTACTTTGTCAGGCAAAATGGTTCAGATATCTCTTATGGTTTTCTCACAAATTGAGTTTCCACGTTCTTGCTTCACTAAGGCCAACTCACTGTGTGGGCGTCAAAGCACATCTCTGCACCACTGGAACACTACTTGAGTTATCATTGAGATTTAGGCTTGTAACTACTAATTCTCAACTATTTAGCCCCTGGAATGTGTTTCTGTGCAGTTAATGTCAAAAGGTTGTAAGAATAGAGACGTGTTACAAATGTGCTTCTCAGGCGCTAAAAACTCGTTTGCGAGCATAAAAAGGATAAACATGGGTGTTTCTCTGGAATGCTATGGGATAGACAGGAGATTTCAAATGTATGTTGTGTAGCTTCCCAACCTCTACTTTGTCAGGCAAAATGGTTCAGATATCTCTTATGGTTTTCTCACAAATTGAGTTTCCACGTTCTTGCTTCACTAAGGCCAACTCACTGTGTGGCGTCAAAGCACATCTCTGCACCACTGGAACACTACTTGAGTTATCATTGAGATTTAGGCTTGTAACTACTAATTCTCAACTATTTAGTCCCTGGAATGTGTTTCTGTGCAGCTAACCCTGACCCTAACCCTAACCCTAACCCTAACCCTAACCCTAAGGCCAACTCACTGTGTGAGCGTCAAAGCACATCTCTGCACCACTGAAACACTACTTGAGTTATCATTGAGATTTAGGCTTGTAACTACTAATTCTCAACTATTTAGCCCCTGGAATGTGTTTCTGTGCAGCTAACCCTAAACCTAACCCTAACCTAACCTAACCTTAACCTAACCCTAACCCTAACCTAACCCTAACCCTAACCCTATGTGTTTCTGTGCAGCTAACCCTGGCCCTAACCCTAACCCTAACCCTAACCTTAAGGCCAACTCACTGTATGAGCGTCAAAGCACATCTCTGCACCACTGGAACACTACTTGAGTTATCATTGAGATTTAGGCTTGTAACTACTAATTCTCAACTATTTAGACACTGGAATGTGTTTCTGTGCAGTTAATGTCAAAAGGTTGTAAGAATAGAGACAAGTTACAAATGTGCTTCTCAGGCGCTAGAAAACTCGTTTGCGAGCATAAAAGGGTAAACATGGGTGTTTCTCTGGAATGCTATGGGATAGACAGGAGATTTCAAATGTATGTTGTGTAGCTTCCCAAGCTCTACTTTGTCAGGCAAAATGGTTCAGATATCTCTTATGGTTTTCTCACAAATTGAGTTTCCACGTTCTTGCTTCACTAAGGCCAACTCACTGTGTGAGCGTCAAAGCACATCTCTGCACCACTGGAACACTACTTGAGTTATCATTGAGATTTAGGCTTGTAACTACTAATTCTCAACTATTTAGCCCCCTGGAATGTGTTTCTGTGCACGTAACCTGACCCTAACCCTAACCTAACCCTAACCCTAACCTAACCCTAACCTAACCCTAACCTAACCCTAACCCTAACCCTAAGGCCAACTCACTGTGTAAGCGTCAAAGCACATCTCTGCACCACTGGAACACTACTTGAGTTATCATTGAGATTTAGCCTTGTAACTACTAATTCTATACTATTTAGCCCCTGGAATGTGTACACAACATACATTTGAAATCTCCTGTCTATCCCATAGCATTCCAGAGAAACACCCATGTTTACCCTTTTTATGCTCTCAAACGAGTTTTTAGCGCCTGAGAAGCACATTTGTAACACGTCTCTATTCTTACAACCTTTTGACATTAACTGCACAGAAACACATTCCAGGGGCTAAATAGTTGAGAATTAGTAGTTACAAGCCTAAATCTCAATGATAACTCAAGTAGTGTTCCAGTGGTGCAGAGATGTGCTTTGACGCTCACACAGTGAGTTGGCCTTAGTGAAGCAAGAACGTGGAAACTCAATTTGTGAGAAAAACCATAAGAGATATCTGAACCATTTTGCCTGACAAAGTAGAGCTTGGGAAGCTACACAACATACATTTGAAATCTCCTGTCTATCCCATAGCATTCCAGAGAAACACCCATGTTTACCCTTTTTATGCTCTTAAACGAGTTTTTAGCGCCTGAGAAGCACATTTGTAACACGTCTCTATTCTTACAACCTTTTGACATTAACTGCACAGAAACACATTCCAGGGGCTAAATAGTTGAGAATTAGTAGTTACAAGCCTAAATCTCAATGATAACTCAAGTAGTGTTCCAGTGGTGCAGAGATGTGCTTTGGCGCTCACACAGTGAGTTGGCCTTAGTGAAGCAAGAACGTGGAAACTCAATTTGTGAGAAAACCATAAGAGATATCTGAACCATTTTGCCTGACAAAGTAGAGGTTGGGAAGCTACACAACATACATTTGAAATCTCCTGTCTATCCCATAGCATTCCAGAGAAACACCCATGTTTACCCTTTTTATGCTCTTAAACGAGTTTTTAGCGCCTGAGAAGCACATTTGTAACACGTCTCTATTCTTACAACCTTTTGACATTAACTGCACAGAAACACATTCCAGGGGCTAAATAGTTGAGAATTAGTAGTTACAAGCCTAAATCTCAATGATAACTCAAGTAGTGTTCCAGTGGTGCAGAGATGTGCTTTGGCGCTCACACAGTGAGTTGGCCTTAGTGAAGCAAGAACGTGGAAACTCAATTTGTGAGAAAACCATAAGAGATATCTGAACCATTTTGCCTGACAAAGTAGAGGTTGGGAAGCTACACAACATACATTTGAAATCTCCTGTCTATCCCATAGCATTCCAGAGAAACACCCATGTTTACCCTTTTTATGCTCACAAACGAGTTTTTAGCGCCTGAGAAGCACATTTGTAACACGTCTCTATTCTTACAACCTTTTGACATTAACTGCACAGAAACACATTCCAGGGGCTAAATAGTTGAGAATTAGTAGTTACAAGCCTAAATCTCAATGATAACTCAAGTAGTGTTCCAGTGGTGCAGAGATGTGCTTTGACGCTCACACAGTGAGTTGGCCTTAGTGAAGCAAGAACGTGGAAACTCAATTTGTGAGAAAACCATAAGAGATATCTGAACCATTTTGCCTGACAAAGTAGAGGTTGGGAAGCTACACAACATACATTTGAAATCTCCTGTCTATCCCATAGCATTCCAGAGAAACACCCATGTTTACCCTTTTTATGCTCATAAGCGAGTTTTTAGCGCCTGAGAAGCACATTTGTAACACGTCTCTATTCTTACAACCTTTTGACATTAACTGCACAGAAACACATTCCAGGGGCTAAATAGTTGAGAATTAGTAGTTACAAGCCTAAATCTCAATGATAACTCAAGTAGTGTTCCAGTGGTGCAGAGATGTGCTTTGGCGCTCACACAGTGAGTTGGCCTTAGTGAAGCAAGAACGTGGAAACTCAATTTGTGAGAAAACCATAAGAGATATCTGAACCATTTTGCCTGACAAAGTAGAGGTTGGGAAGCTACACAACATACATTTGAAATCTCCTGTCTATCCCATAGCATTCCAGAGAAACACCCATGTTTACCCTTTTTATGCTCACAAGCGAGTTTTTAGCGCCTGAGAAGCACATTTGTAACACGTCTCTATTCTTACAACCTTTTGACATTAACTGCACAGAAACACATTCCAGGGGCTAAATAGTTGAGAATTAGTAGTTACAAGCCTAAATCTCAATGATAACTCAAGTAGTGTTCCAGTGGTGCAGAGATGTGCTTTGACGCTCACACAGTGAGTTGGCCTTAGTGAAGCAAGAACGTGGAAACTCAATTTGTGAGAAAACCATAAGAGATATCTGAACCATTTTGCCTGACAAAGTAGAGGTTGGGAAGCTACACAACATACATTTGAAATCTCCTGTCTATCCCATAGCATTCCAGAGAAACACCCATGTTTACCCTTTTTATGCTCGCAAACGAGTTTTTAGCGCCTGAGAAGCACATTTGTAACACGTCTCTATTCTTACAACCTTTTGACATTAACTGCACAGAAACACATTCCAGGGGCTAAATAGTTGAGAATTAGTAGTTACAAGCCTAAATCTCAATGATAACTCAAGTAGTGTTCCAGTGGTGCAGAGATGTGCTTTGACGCTCACACAGTGAGTTGGCCTTAGTGAAGCAAGAACGTGGAAACTCAATTTGTGAGAAAACCATAAGAGATATCTGAACCATTTTGCCTGACAAAGTAGAGGTTGGGAAGCTACACAACATACATTTGAAATCTCCTGTCTATCCCATAGCATTCCAGAGAAACACCCATGTTTACCCTTTTTATGCTCTCAAACGAGTTTTTAGCGCCTGAGAAGCACATTTGTAACACGTCTCTATTCTTACAACCTTTTGACATTAACTGCACAGAAACACATTCCAGGGGCTAAATAGTTGAGAATTAGTAGTTACAAGCCTAAATCTCAATGATAACTCAAGTAGTGTTCCAGTGGTGCAGAGATGTGCTTTGACGCTCACACAGTGAGTTGGCCTTAGTGAAGCAAGAACGTGGAAACTCAATTTGTGAGAAAACCATAAGAGATATCTGAACCATTTTGCCTGACAAAGTAGAGGTTGGGAAGCTACACAACATACATTTGAAATCTCCTGTCTATCCCATAGCATTCCAGAGAAACACCCATGTTTACCCTTTTTATGCTCGCAAACGAGTTTTTAGCGCCTGAGAAGCACATTTGTAACACGTCTCTATTCTTACAACCTTTTGACATTAACTGCACAGAAACACATTCCAGGGGCTAAATAGTTGAGAATTAGTAGTTACAAGCCTAAATCTCAATGATAACTCAAGTAGTGTTCCAGTGGTGCAGAGATGTGCTTTGACGCTCACACAGTGAGTTGGCCTTAGTGAAGCAAGAACGTGGAAACTCAATTTGTGAGAAAACCATAAGAGATATCTGAACCATTTTGCCTGACAAAGTAGAGGTTGGGAAGCTACACAACATACATTTGAAATCTCCTGTCTATCCCATAGCATTCCAGAGAAACACCCATGTTTACCCTTTTTATGCTCACAAACGAGTTTTTAGCGCCTGAGAAGCACATTTGTAACACGTCTCTATTCTTACAACCTTTTGACATTAACTGCACAGAAACACATTCCAGGGGCTAAATAGTTGAGAATTAGTAGTTACAAGCCTAAATCTCAATGATAACTCAAGTAGTGTTCCAGTGGTGCAGAGATGTGCTTTGACGCTCACACAGTGAGTTGGCCTTAGTGAAGCAAGAACGTGGAAACTCAATTTGTGAGAAAACCATAAGAGATATCTGAACCATTTTGCCTGACAAAGTAGAGGTTGGGAAGCTACACAACATACATTTGAAATCTCCTGTCTATCCCATAGCATTCCAGAGAAACACCCATGTTTACCCTTTTTATGCTCACAAACGAGTTTTAGCGCCTGAGAAGCACATTTGTAACACGTCTCTATTCTTACAACCTTTTGACATTAACTGCACAGAAACACATTCCAGGGGCTAAATAGTTGAGAATTAGTAGTTACAAGCCTAAATCTCAATGATAACTCAAGTAGTGTTCCAGTGGTGCAGAGATGTGCTTTGGCGCTCACACAGTGAGTTGGCCTTAGTGAAGCAAGAACGTGGAAACTCAATTTGTGAGAAAACCATAAGAGATATCTGAACCATTTTGCCTGACAAAGTAGAGGTTGGGAAGCTACACAACATACATTTGAAATCTCCTGTCTATCCCATAGCATTCCAGAGAAACACCCATGTTTACCCTTTTTATGCTCACAAACGAGTTTTTAGCGCCTGAGAAGCACATTTGTAACACGTCTCTATTCTTACAACCTTTTGACATTAACTGCACAGAAACACATTCCAGGGGCTAAATAGTTGAGAATTAGTAGTTACAAGCCTAAATCTCAATGATAACTCAAGTAGTGTTCCAGTGGTGCAGAGATGTGCTTTGACGCTCACACAGTGAGTTGGCCTTAGTGAAGCAAGAACGTGGAAACTCAATTTGTGAGAAAACCATAAGAGATATCTGAACCATTTTGCCTGACAAAGTAGAGGTTGGGAAGCTACACAACATACATTTGAAATCTCCTGTCTATCCCATAGCATTCCAGAGAAACACCCATGTTTACCCTTTTTATGCTCTCAAACGAGTTTTTAGCGCCTGAGAAGCACATTTGTAACACGTCTCTATTCTTACAACCTTTTGACATTAACTGCACAGAAACACATTCCAGGGGCTAAATAGTTGAGAATTAGTAGTTACAAGCCTAAATCTCAATGATAACTCAAGTAGTGTTCCAGTGGTGCAGAGATGTGCTTTGACGCTCACACAGTGAGTTGGCCTTAGTGAAGCAAGAACGTGGAAACTCAATTTGTGAGAAAACCATAAGAGATATCTGAACCATTTTGCCTGACAAAGTAGAGGTTGGGAAGCTACACAACATACATTTGAAATCTCCTGTCTATCCCATAGCATTCCAGAGAAACACCCATGTTTACCCTTTTTATGCTCTCAAACGAGTTTTTAGCGCCTGAGAAGCACATTTGTAACACGTCTCTATTCTTACAACCTTTTGACATTAACTGCACAGAAACACATTCCAGGGGCTAAATAGTTGAGAATTAGTAGTTACAAGCCTAAATCTCAATGATAACTCAAGTAGTGTTCCAGTGGTGCAGAGATGTGCTTTGACGCTCACACAGTGAGTTGGCCTTAGTGAAGCAAGAACGTGGAAACTCAATTTGTGAGAAAACCATAAGAGATATCTGAACCATTTTGCCTGACAAAGTAGAGGTTGGGAAGCTACACAACATACATTTGAAATCTCCTGTCTATCCCATAGCATTCCAGAGAAACACCCATGTTTACCCTTTTTATGCTCACAAACGAGTTTTTAGCGCCTGAGAAGCACATTTGTAACACGTCTCTATTCTTACAACCTTTTGACATTAACTGCACAGAAACACATTCCAGGGGCTAAATAGTTGAGAATTAGTAGTTACAAGCCTAAATCTCAATGATAACTCAAGTAGTGTTCCAGTGGTGCAGAGATGTGCTTTGACGCTCACACAGTGAGTTGGCCTTAGTGAAGCAAGAACGTGGAAACTCAATTTGTGAGAAAACCATAAGAGATATCTGAACCATTTTGCCTGACAAAGTAGAGGTTGGGAAGCTACACAACATACATTTGAAATCTCCTGTCTATCCCATAGCATTCCAGAGAAACACCCATGTTTACCCTTTTTATGCTCGCAAACGAGTTTTTAGCGCCTGAGAAGCACATTTGTAACACGTCTCTATTCTTACAACCTTTTGACATTAACTGCACAGAAACACATTCCAGGGGCTAAATAGTTGAGAATTAGTAGTTACAAGCCTAAATCTCAATGATAACTCAAGTAGTGTTCCAGTGGTGCAGAGATGTGCTTTGGCGCTCACACAGTGAGTTGGCCTTAGTGAAGCAAGAACGTGGAAACTCAATTTGTGAGAAAACCATAAGAGATATCTGAACCATTTTGCCTGACAAAGTAGAGCTTGGGAAGCTACACAACATACATTTGAAATCTCCTGTCTATCCCATAGCATTCCAGAGAAACACCCATGTTTACCCTTTTTATGCTCACAAACGAGTTTTTAGCGCCTGAGAAGCACATTTGTAACACGTCTCTATTCTTACAACCTTTTGACATTAACTGCACAGAAACACATTCCAGGGGCTAAATAGTTGAGAATTAGTAGTTACAAGCCTAAATCTCAATGATAACTCAAGTAGTGTTCCAGTGGTGCAGAGATGTGCTTTGACGCTCACACAGTGAGTTGGCCTTAGTGAAGCAAGAACGTGGAAACTCAATTTGTGAGAAAACCATAAGAGATATCTGAACCATTTTGCCTGACAAAGTAGAGCTTGGGAAGCTACACAACATACATTTGAAATCTCCTGTCTATCCCATAGCATTCCAGAGAAACACCCATGTTTACCCTTTTTATGCTCGCAAACGAGTTTTTAGCGCCTGAGAAGCACATTTGTAACACGTCTCTATTCTTACAACCTTTTGACATTAACTGCACAGAAACACATTCCAGGGGCTAAATAGTTGAGAATTAGTAGTTACAAGCCTAAATCTCAATGATAACTCAAGTAGTGTTCCAGTGGTGCAGAGATGTGCTTTGGCGCTCACACAGTGAGTTGGCCTTAGTGAAGCAAGAACGTGGAAACTCAATTTGTGAGAAAACCATAAGAGATATCTGAACCATTTTGCCTGACAAAGTAGAGGTTGGGAAGCTACACAACATACATTTGAAATCTCCTGTCTATCCCATAGCATTCCAGAGAAACACCCATGTTTACCCTTTTTATGCTCACAAACGAGTTTTTAGCGCCTGAGAAGCACATTTGTAACACGTCTCTATTCTTACAACCTTTTGACATTAACTGCACAGAAACACATTCCAGGGGCTAAATAGTTGAGAATTAGTAGTTACAAGCCTAAATCTCAATGATAACTCAAGTAGTGTTCCAGTGGTGCAGAGATGTGCTTTGACGCTCACACAGTGAGTTGGCCTTAGTGAAGCAAGAACGTGGAAACTCAATTTGTGAGAAAACCATAAGAGATATCTGAACCATTTTGCCTGACAAAGTAGAGGTTGGGAAGCTACACAACATACATTTGAAATCTCCTGTCTATCCCATAGCATTCCAGAGAAACACCCATGTTTACCCTTTTTATGCTCGCAAACGAGTTTTTAGCGCCTGAGAAGCACATTTGTAACACGTCTCTATTCTTACAACCTTTTGACATTAACTGCACAGAAACACATTCCAGGGGCTAAATAGTTGAGAATTAGTAGTTACAAGCCTAAATCTCAATGATAACTCAAGTAGTGTTCCAGTGGTGCAGAGATGTGCTTTGACGCTCACACAGTGAGTTGGCCTTAGTGAAGCAAGAACGTGGAAACTCAATTTGTGAGAAAACCATAAGAGATATCTGAACCATTTTGCCTGACAAAGTAGAGGTTGGGAAGCTACACAACATACATTTGAAATCTCCTGTCTATCCCATAGCATTCCAGAGAAACACCCATGTTTACCCTTTTTATGCTCACAAACGAGTTTTTAGCGCCTGAGAAGCACATTTGTAACACGTCTCTATTCTTACAACCTTTTGACATTAACTGCACAGAAACACATTCCAGGGGCTAAATAGTTGAGAATTAGTAGTTACAAGCCTAAATCTCAATGATAACTCAAGTAGTGTTCCAGTGGTGCAGAGATGTGCTTTGACGCTCACACAGTGAGTTGGCCTTAGTGAAGCAAGAACGTGGAAACTCAATTTGTGAGAAAACCATAAGAGATATCTGAACCATTTTGCCTGACAAAGTAGAGGTTGGGAAGCTACACAACATACATTTGAAATCTCCTGTCTATCCCATAGCATTCCAGAGAAACACCCATGTTTACCCTTTTTATGCTAGCTAACGAGTTTTTAGCGCCTGAGAAGCACATTTGTAACACGTCTCTATTCTTACAACCTTTTGACATTAACTGCACAGAAACACATTCCAGGGGCTAAATAGTTGAGAATTAGTAGTTACAAGCCTAAATCTCAATGATAACTCAAGTAGTGTTCCAGTGGTGCAGAGATGTGCTTTGACGCTCACACAGTGAGTTGGCCTTAGTGAAGCAAGAACGTGGAAACTCAATTTGTGAGAAAACCATAAGAGATATCTGAACCATTTTGCCTGACAAAGTAGAGGTTGGGAAGCTACACAACATACATTTGAAATCTCCTGTCTATCCCATAGCATTCCAGAGAAACACCCATGTTTACCCTTTTTATGCTCACAAACGAGTTTTTAGCGCCTGAGAAGCACATTTGTAACACGTCTCTATTCTTACAACCTTTTGACATTAACTGCACAGAAACACATTCCAGGGGCTAAATAGTTGAGAATTAGTAGTTACAAGCCTAAATCTCAATGATAACTCAAGTAGTGTTCCAGTGGTGCAGAGATGTGCTTTGACGCTCACACAGTGAGTTGGCCTTAGTGAAGCAAGAACGTGGAAACTCAATTTGTGAGAAAACCATAAGAGATATCTGAACCATTTTGCCTGACAAAGTAGAGGTTGGGAAGCTACACAACATACATTTGAAATCTCCTGTCTATCCCATAGCATTCCAGAGAAACACCCATGTTTACCCTTTTTATGCTCACAAACGAGTTTTTAGCGCCTGAGAAGCACATTTGTAACACGTCTCTATTCTTACAACCTTTTGACATTAACTGCACAGAAACACATTCCAGGGGCTAAATAGTTGAGAATTAGTAGTTACAAGCCTAAATCTCAATGATAACTCAAGTAGTGTTCCAGTGGTGCAGAGATGTGCTTTGACGCTCACACAGTGAGTTGGCCTTAGTGAAGCAAGAACGTGGAAACTCAATTTGTGAGAAAACCATAAGAGATATCTGAACCATTTTGCCTGACAAAGTAGAGGTTGGGAAGCTACACAACATACATTTGAAATCTCCTGTCTATCCCATAGCATTCCAGAGAAACACCCATGTTTACCCTTTTTATGCTCGCAAACGAGTTTTTAGCGCCTGAGAAGCACATTTGTAACACGTCTCTATTCTTACAACCTTTTGACATTAACTGCACAGAAACACATTCCAGGGGCTAAATAGTTGAGAATTAGTAGTTACAAGCCTAAATCTCAATGATAACTCAAGTAGTGTTCCAGTGGTGCAGAGATGTGCTTTGACGCTCACACAGTGAGTTGGCCTTAGTGAAGCAAGAACGTGGAAACTCAATTTGTGAGAAAACCATAAGAGATATCTGAACCATTTTGCCTGACAAAGTAGAGCTTGGGAAGCTACACAACATACATTTGAAATCTCCTGTCTATCCCATAGCATTCCAGAGAAACACCCATGTTTACCCTTTTTATGCTCGATAACGAGTTTTTAGCGCCTGAGAAGCACATTTGTAACACGTCTCTATTCTTACAACCTTTTGACATTAACTGCACAGAAACACATTCCAGGGGCTAAATAGTTGAGAATTAGTAGTTACAAGCCTAAATCTCAATGATAACTCAAGTAGTGTTCCAGTGGTGCAGAGATGTGCTTTGACGCTCACACAGTGAGTTGGCCTTAGTGAAGCAAGAACTTGGAAACTCAATTTGTGAGAAAACCATAAGAGATATCTGAACCATTTTGCCTGACAAAGTAGAGGTTGGGAAGCTACACAACATACATTTGAAATCTCCTGTCTATCCCATAGCATTCCAGAGAAACACCCATGTTTACCCTTTTTATGCTCGAGTTTTTAGCGCCTGAGAAGCACATTTGTAACACGTCTCTATTCTTACAACCTTTTGACATTAACTGCACAGAAACACATTCCAGGGGCTAAATAGTTGAGAATTAGTAGTTACAAGCCTAAATCTCAATGATAACTCAAGTAGTGTTCCAGTGGTGCAGAGATGTGCTTTGACGCTCACACAGTGAGTTGGCCTTAGTGAAGCAAGAACGTGGAAACTCAATTTGTGAGAAAACCATAAGAGATATCTGAACCATTTTGCCTGACAAAGTAGAGCTTGGGAAGCTACACAACATACATTTGAAATCTCCTGTCTATCCCATAGCATTCCAGAGAAACACCCATGTTTACCCTTTTATTCATCCAAACCGAGTTTTTAGCGCCTGAGAAGCACATTTGTAACACGTCTCTATTCTTACAACCTTTTGACATTAACTGCACAGAAACACATTCCAGGGGCTAAATAGTTGAGAATTAGTAGTTACAAGCCTAAATCTCAATGATAACTCAAGTAGTGTTCCAGTGGTGCAGAGATGTGCTTTGACGCTCACACAGTGAGTTGGCCTTAGTGAAGCAAGAACGTGGAAACTCAATTTGTGAGAAAACCATAAGAGATATCTGAACCATTTTGCCTGACAAAGTAGAGGTTGGGAAGCTACACAACATACATTTGAAATCTCCTGTCTATCCCATAGCATTCCAGAGAAACACCCATGTTTACCCTTTTTATGCTCACAAACGAGTTTTTAGCGCCTGAGAAGCACATTTGTAACACGTCTCTATTCTTACAACCTTTTGACATTAACTGCACAGAAACACATTCCAGGGGCTAAATAGTTGAGAATTAGTAGTTACAAGCCTAAATCTCAATGATAACTCAAGTAGTGTTCCAGTGGTGCAGAGATGTGCTTTGACGCTCACACAGTGAGTTGGCCTTAGTGAAGCAAGAACGTGGAAACTCAATTTGTGAGAAAACCATAAGAGATATCTGAACCATTTTGCCTGACAAAGTAGAGGTTGGGAAGCTACACAACATACATTTGAAATCTCCTGTCTATCCCATAGCATTCCAGAGAAACACCCATGTTTACCCTTTTTATGCTCAGTTTTTAGCGCCTGAGAAGCACATTTGTAACACGTCTCTATTCTTACAACCTTTTGACATTAACTGCACAGAAACACATTCCAGGGGCTAAATAGTTGAGAATTAGTAGTTACAAGCCTAAATCTCAATGATAACTCAAGTAGTGTTCCAGTGGTGCAGAGATGTGCTTTGACGCTCACACAGTGAGTTGGCCTTAGTGAAGCAAGAACGTGGAAACTCAATTTGTGAGAAAACCATAAGAGATATCTGAACCATTTTGCCTGACAAAGTAGAGGTTGGGAAGCTACACAACATACATTTGAAATCTCCTGTCTATCCCATAGCATTCCAGAGAAACACCCATGTTTACCCTTTTTATGCTCACAAACGAGTTTTTAGCGCCTGAGAAGCACATTTGTAACACGTCTCTATTCTTACAACCTTTTGACATTAACTGCACAGAAACACATTCCAGGGGCTAAATAGTTGAGAATTAGTAGTTACAAGCCTAAATCTCAATGATAACTCAAGTAGTGTTCCAGTGGTGCAGAGATGTGCTTTGACGCTCACACAGTGAGTTGGCCTTAGTGAAGCAAGAACGTGGAAACTCAATTTGTGAAAACCATAAGAGATATCTGAACCATTTTGCCTGACAAAGTAGAGGTTGGGAAGCTACACAACATACATTTGAAATCTCCTGTCTATCCCATAGCATTCCAGAGAAACACCCATGTTTACCCTTTTTATGCTCGCAAACGAGTTTTTAGCGCCTGAGAAGCACATTTGTAACACGTCTCTATTCTTACAACCTTTTGACATTAACTGCACAGAAACACATTCCAGGGGCTAAATAGTTGAGAATTAGTAGTTACAAGCCTAAATCTCAATGATAACTCAAGTAGTGTTCCAGTGGTGCAGAGATGTGCTTTGACGCTCACACAGTGAGTTGGCCTTAGTGAAGCAAGAACGTGGAAACTCAATTTGTGAGAAAACCATAAGAGATATCTGAACCATTTTGCCTGACAAAGTAGAGGTTGGGAAGCTACACAACATACATTTGAAATCTCCTGTCTATCCCATAGCATTCCAGAGAAACACCCATGTTTACCCTTTTTATGCTCGCAAACGAGTTTTTAGCGCCTGAGAAGCACATTTGTAACACGTCTCTATTCTTACAACCTTTTGACATTAACTGCACAGAAACACATTCCAGGGGCTAAATAGTTGAGAATTAGTAGTTACAAGCCTAAATCTCAATGATAACTCAAGTAGTGTTCCAGTGGTGCAGAGATGTGCTTTGACGCTCACACAGTGAGTTGGCCTTAGTGAAGCAAGAACGTGGAAACTCAATTTGTGAGAAAACCATAAGAGATATCTGAACCATTTTGCCTGACAAAGTAGAGGTTGGGAAGCTACACAACATACATTTGAAATCTCCTGTCTATCCCATAGCATTCCAGAGAAACACCCATGTTTACCCTTTTTATGGTCGTAATCGAGTTTTTAGCGCCTGAGAAGCACATTTGTAACACGTCTCTATTCTTACAACCTTTTGACATTAACTGCACAGAAACACATTCCAGGGGCTAAATAGTTGAGAATTAGTAGTTACAAGCCTAAATCTCAATGATAACTCAAGTAGTGTTCCAGTGGTGCAGAGATGTGCTTTGACGCTCACACAGTGAGTTGGCCTTAGTGAAGCAAGAACGTGGAAACTCAATTTGTGAGAAAACCATAAGAGATATCTGAACCATTTTGCCTGACAAAGTAGAGGTTGGGAAGCTACACAACATACATTTGAAATCTCCTGTCTATCCCATAGCATTCCAGAGAAACACCCATGTTTACCCTTTTTATGCTCATAACGAGTTTTTAGCGCCTGAGAAGCACATTTGTAACACGTCTCTATTCTTACAACCTTTTGACATTAACTGCACAGAAACACATTCCAGGGGCTAAATAGTTGAGAATTAGTAGTTACAAGCCTAAATCTCAATGATAACTCAAGTAGTGTTCCAGTGGTGCAGAGATGTGCTTTGACGCTCACACAGTGAGTTGGCCTTAGTGAAGCAAGAACGTGGAAACTCAATTTGTGAGAAAACCATAAGAGATATCTGAACCATTTTGCCTGACAAAGTAGAGGTTGGGAAGCTACACAACATACATTTGAAATCTCCTGTCTATCCCATAGCATTCCAGAGAAACACCCATGTTTACCCTTTTTATGCTCTCAAACGAGTTTTTAGCGCCTGAGAAGCACATTTGTAACACGTCTCTATTCTTACAACCTTTTGACATTAACTGCACAGAAACACATTCCAGGGGCTAAATAGTTGAGAATTAGTAGTTACAAGCCTAAATCTCAATGATAACTCAAGTAGTGTTCCAGTGG
>CM033636.1:34400771-34469636 GCA_019453435.1 Rhinogobius similis | reverse complement strand
AAAGTCCCGCATCAGACTGAGTTATGGCTCTTTTATTACAACGAATTAAAGTTTGAAAATCATTAACCTTTTGTTGCCCTCATTAAAACTCACTGGTGTAACGAACAGAATAGCACCCCGTGCACGTGTGTGTGTGTGTGTGTGTGTGTGTGTGTGTGTGTGTGTGTGTGTGTGTGTGTATGTGTGTGTACAGTGTGTGTGTGTGTGTGTGTGTGTATGTGTGTGTACAGTGTGTGTGTATGTGTGTGTACAGTGTGTGTGTTTAAAACATTTCATTGTTAGTAGCTCCATTGTAACCCGGCTGAAGTATTCTTTCTTTCTTTCTTTCTTCCTTCCTTCCTCCCTCTCTCCCTCCCTCCCTTCCTACCTTCCTTCCTTCCTCCCTCTCTCTCTCCCTCCCTTCCTCCCTCTCTCCCTCCCTTCCTCCCTCCCTCCCTCCCTTCCTTCCTCCCTCCCTCCCTCCCTTCCTTCCTTCCTCCCTCCCTCCCTCCCTCCCTTCCTTCCGTCCGTCCTTCCTTCCTTCCTCCCTCCCTTCCTTCCTTCCTTCCTTCCTTCCTCTCTCCCTCCCTCCCTCCCTCCCTCCCTCCCTTCCTCCCTCCCTTCCTTCCTTCCTCCCTCTCTCCCTCCCTTCCTTCCTTCCTTCCTTCCTCCCTCTCTCTCTCTCTCCCTCCCTTCCTCCCTTCCTCCCTCCCTCCCTCCTTTCCTTCCTTCCTTCCTCCCTCCCTCCCTCCCTCCCTTCCGTCCGTCCTTCCTCCCTTCCTCCCTCCCTCCCTTCCTTCCTTCCTTCCTTCCTCCCTCCCTCCCTCCCTCCCTCCCTCCCTCCCTCCCTTCCTTCCTCCCTCCCTCCTCCCTCCTTTCCTTCCTTCCTTCCTCCCTCCCTCCCTCCCTCCCTCCCTCCCTTCCTCCCTTCCTTCCTCCCTCCCTCCCTCCCTCCCTCCCTCCCTCCCGTCCGTCCGTCCTTCCTCCCTCCCGTCAGTCCGTCCTTCCTCCCTCCCTCCCTCCCTCCCTCCCTCCCGTCCGTCCTTCCTCCCTCCCTTCCTCCCTCCCTCCCTCCCTCCCTCCCTCCCTCCCTTCCTTCCTCCCTCCCTTCCTTCGGGTGAGGGTTACATCGTTCCCGTCTTCACGTTAAACTGATCAGGGGTGCATTTTGACCCAGAACACCGGGGCTTATCTCCGCTCTCACGCCGCTCAGGAGTCACTTTGTGCGGCTACAGGAGACTCGCGGCGCCGCTGGAGCTTTCACTCTTTCCTCCAGCCCGAGGTGTACTACGGTCTGCAGCTGCTTTCAGGGATATTCCGGGACATTTCTCCATTTCTCTGCGGGGATCTGAGACTCATTCATCGGTTCAGCGGGGCTCGGGCTCCACGCACGCCGACCTCCAGCAGCTTTGAGCGGGCACCAGATCCACGAGCCTCCGCTGGCTTGAACCGCAGTGTTTCTGAGCTCCGAAGGAACTTTAACGAATTCAAACGGACAAATGGACAAGAGCACGTTTCAGAGATTATGTTTCATTAATTTAAACTTTCACTGAGCCGAGCGGACTTCAGCTGTGAGCGTGGCCGAGCAGGAGGTGCTGCGGGCGGATACAGAGCACCGCAACACCCCGCTGTAGCTCCGTTAGCCTTTAGCCTTTAGCTCCGTTAGCCTTTAGCCTTTAGCGCCGTGAAGATGCAGTGTGTGAGGAAACGAACCCTGGACCTGGAGCCGTGGGACCGAAAAACAGTAAGTCCTGGTTTAGACCTGCTCTGGTCCTGTTCTAGTCCTGCTCTAGTCCTGCGTTACTCCTGGTTTAGTCCTGGTTTAGTCCTGGTTTAGTCCTGGTTTAGACCTGGTTTAGACCTGGTTTTGTTCTGGTTTAGTCCTGGTTTAGTCCTGGTTTAGTCCTGGTTTAGTCCTGGTTTAGTCCTGGTTCAGTCCTGGTTTAGTCCTGGTTTAGTCCTGGTTTTGTTCTGGTTTTGTTCTGGTTTAGTCCTGCGTTACTCCTGGTTTAGTCCTGGTTTAGACCTGGTTTAGTCCTGGTTTAGTCCTGGTTTAGTCCTGGTTCAGTCCTGGTTTAGTCCTGGTTTTGTTCTGGTTTTGTTCTGGTTTAGTCCTGCGTTACTCCTGGTTTAGTCCTGGTTTAGACCTGGTTTAGTCCTGGGTTTGTTCTGGTTTAGTCCTGGTTCAGTCCTGGTTTTGTTCTGGTTTTGTTCTGGTTTAGTCCTGGTTTAGACCTGGTTTAGTCCTGGTTTAGTCCTGGTTTAGACCTGGGTTTGTTCTGGTTTAGTCCTGGTTTTGTTCTGGGTTTGTTCTGGTTTAGTCCTGCGTTACTCCTGGTTTAGTCCTGGTTTAGACCTGGTTTAGTCCTGGTTTAGTCCTGGTTTAGTCCTGGTTCAGTCCTGGTTTTGTTCTGGTTTTGTTCTGGTTTAGTCCTGGTTTAGACCTGGTTTAGACCTGGTTTTGTTCTGGTTTAGTCCTGGTTTAGTCCTGGTTTAGTCCTGGTTTAGTCCTGGTTTAGTCCTGGTTTTGTTCTGGTTTTGTTCTGGTTTAGTCCTGGTTTAGTCCTGGTTTAGACCTGGTTTAGTCCTTGTTTAGACCTGGTTTAGTCCTGGTTTAGACCTGGTTTTGTTCTGGTTTAGTCCTGGTTTTGACCTGGTTTTGTTCTGGTTTTGTTCTGGTTTAGTCCTGGTTTAGTCCTGGTTTTGTTCTGGTTTAGTCCTGGTTTAGTCCTGGTTTAGTCCTGGTTTAGTCCTGGTTTTGTTCTGGTTTAGTCCTGGTTTAGTCCTGGTTTAGTCCTGGTTTAGTCCTGGTTTAGTCCTGGTTTTGACCTGTTTTTAGAGGTAAAGTTGTTGTAGTAAATGCACTGTAACATGTTTTTATTTCACTTTTTTACTTTCGAATGTCTCCTGTGTTTTTTTTCCACGTGTTTCAGAAGCGCTTGTGTTTGGGGGCGGAGCTTGTGGCTGAGTGTCCAATGGAAACATGCAACGGTTCAAATCCGACCAATGAGCAGCAGGTGAGGAGATACTCGCCCTGGGGCAGACTGCTGGAGCTGTGGCTGTCCTTCTGCTCCTGCGAAGGATGTTTTTCAGTTTTATTTTGTGCAAAGTTCCCAAACCGTGTGAAGAAGCGTGAAAAGTACAGAATAATAACGAGCACACACTGACCACAAAGCTCCTCCCACAAACCAATTAACTCAAAATTACGTGTTTCTACGATAAACCAAAATTATTTCTCATAGAAAAAATAATAGAAAAACCTACAAAAATCCAGTATCCAAAACACTGGTGTGTGTCTGCGCCTGTAACGTGCTCAGGGAAATAAAAAAAAACATTTTAGGGCAGGAACCAGTCATTGCACTTTGCCACCACGTCACGGTGACGGCGTCCCGCGCTCGCAGCATAATCAGGAAGTGAGCGCGGCGACCAGTTCGACGGTACAAACGTGTGAACGGACAGCGGCAGAACGTTAGCCTAGATTATGGACGTGAGCGATTTAGCCGCAGCCAGAAAACATGACGACGAGATGAACGGAGGTAAGTGGTTAGCGCGTGTGTGGTTAGCGCGTGTGTGGTTAGCGCATGTGCAGCTAGTGCTTGTGCGGCTAGTGCTTGTGCGGCTAGCGTGTGTGAGGCTAGCGCGTGTGTGGTTAGCGCGTGTGTGGTTAGCGCGTGTGTGGTTAGTGCGTGTGAGGCTAGCGCGTGTGCGGTTAGCGCGTGTGCGGCTAGCGCTTGTGCGGCTAGCGCTTGTGCGGCTAGCGCGTGTGAGGCTAGCGCGTGTGCGGTTAGCGCGTGTGCAGCTAGCGCGTGTGTGGTTAGCGCGTGTGCGACTCATGGATGTATTAAATGACCTGGATAAGCCACGCCCCCTCTGTCTGTGTCCCAGGTTGATTAGTGGTCGTGTGAGGTACTGCAGCCTCCGGGGCGTGTTCCGTTGGACTTTCTTAGAGGCGTGTTCCGTTGGACTTTCTTAGAGGCGTGTTCCGTTGGACTTTCTTAGAGGCGTGTTCCGTCGGACTTCCTTCGGGGCGTGTTCCGTTGGACTTTCTTAGAGGCGTGTTCCGTTGGACTTTCTTAGAGGCGTGTTCCGTTGGACTTTCTTAGAGGCGTGTTCCGTTGGACTTTCTTAGAGGCGTGTTCCGTTGGACTTCCTCCGGGGCGTGTTCCATTGGACTTCCTCCGGGGTTTGTTCCGTCGGACTTCCTCCGGGGTTTGTTCCGTCGGACTTCCTCCGGGGTTTGTTCCGTCGGACTTCCTCCGGGGCGTGTTCCATTGGACTTCCTCCGGGGCGTGTTCCGTCGGACTTTCTTAGAGGCGTGTTCCGTCGGACTTCCTCCGGGGCGTGTTCCGTCGGACTTTCTTAGAGGCGTGTTCCGTCGGACTTCCTCCGGGGCGTGTTCCGTTGGACTTCCTTCGCGTGTTCGCTGACTTCCTCCGGGCGTGTTCCGCTGACTTCCTCGGCGTGTTCCGTCGGACTTCCTCCGGGGCGTGTTCCGTTGGACTTCCTTCGGGGCGTGTTCCGTTGGACTTCCTCCGGGGCGTGTTCCGTTGGACTTCCTCCGGGGCGTGTTCCGTTGGACTTCCTCCGGGGCGTGTTCCTTCGGGGTGTGTTCCTTCAGGCGTGTTCCGTCCGGACTTCCTCGGCGTATTCGCTTCGGGCGTGTTCCTTCGGGCGTGTTCCGACTTCCTCCGGGGCGTGTTCCGTTGGACTTCCCTCAGGGCGTGTTCCGTCGGACTTCCTTCGGGGCGTGTTCCTTCGGGGCGTGTTCCTTCAGGGCGTGTTCCGTTGGACTTCCTCCGGGGCATGTTCCTTCGGGGCATGTTCCTTCGGGGCGTGTTCCGTTGGACTTCCTCCGGGGCGTGTTCCGTTGGACTTCCTTCGGGGCGTGTTCCGTTGGACTTCCTTCGGGGCGTGTTCCTTCGGGGCGTGTTCCTTCGGGGCGTGTTCCGTTGGACTTCCTCCAGGGCGTGTTCCGTTAGACTTCCTCCCGGCGTGTTCGCTGACTTCCTTCGGGCGTGTTCCTTCGGGCGTGTTCCGCTGACTTCCTCGGCGTATTCCGTTAGACTTCCTTCGGGCGTGTTCCGCTAGACTTCCTTCGGGCGTATTCCGCTGGACTTCCTTCAAGCGTGTTCGCTGACTTCCTCCGGGGCGTGTTCCTCCGGGGCGTGTTCCGTTGGACTTCCTTCGGGGCGTGTTCCGTTGGACTTTCTTAGAGGCGTGTTCCGTTGGTCGTGTTCCTCCAGGGCGTGTTCCGTTGGACTTCCTTCGGGGCGTGTTCCTTCGGGGCGTGTTCCGTTGGACTTCCTTCGGGGCGTGTTCCTTCGGGGCGTGTTCTGTTGGACTTCCTCCGGGGCGTGTTCCGTCGGACTTCCTCCGGGGCGTGTTCCGTCGGACTTCCTCCGGGGTTTGTTCCGTCGGACTTCCTCCGGGGTTTGTTCCGTCGGACTTCCTCCGGGGCGTGTTCCATTGGACTTCCTCCGGGGCGTGTTCCATTGGACTTCCTCCGGGGCGTGTTCCATAGGACTTCCTCCGGGGCGTGTTACATAGGACTTCCTCCGGGGTTTGTTCCGTCGGACTTCCTCCGGGGCGTGTTCCATTGGACTTCCTCCGGGGCGTGTTCCGTCGGACTTCCTCCGGGGCGTGTTCCGTCGGACTTCCTCCGGGGCGTGTTCCGTCGGACTTTCTTAGAGGCGTGTTCCGTCGGACTTCCTCCGGGGCGTGTTCCGTTGGACTTCCTTCGGGGCGTGTTCCGTTGGACTTCCTCCGGGGCGTGTTCCGTTGGACTTCCCTCAGGGCGTGTTCCGTCGGACTTCCTCCGGGGCGTGTTCCTTCGGGGCGTGTTCCTTCAGGGCGTGTTCCGTCGGACTTCCTCCGGGGCGTGTTCCTTCGGGGCGTGTTCCTTCGGGGCGTGTTCCGTTGGACTTCCTCGGGCGTGTTCCGCTGGAACTTCCTCAGGGCGTGTTCCGTCGGACTTCCTTCGGGGCGTGTTCCTTCGGGGCGTGTTCCTTCAGGGCGTGTTCCGTTGGACTTCCTCCGGGGCATGTTCCTTCGGGGCATGTTCCTTCGGGGCGTGTTCCGTTGGACTTCCTCCCGGGCGTGTTCCGTTGGACTTCCTCCCGGGCGTGTTCCGCTTAGACTTCTTCGGGCGTGTTCGCTTCGGGCGTATTCCTTCGGGCGTGTTCCGTTGACTTCCTCCCGGCGTGTTCCGCTGACTTCCTCGGCGTATTCCGCTGGACTTCCTTCGGGCGTGTTCCTTCGGGCGTGTTCCGCTGACTTCCTCCCGGCGTATTCCGCTGGACTTCCTTCGGGCGTGTTCGCTGACTTCCTTCGGGCGTGTTCCGTTGACTTCCTTCGGGCGTGTTCCGCTGACTTCCTCGGCGTGTTCCGGGGGCGTGTTCCGTTGGACTTCCTTCGGGGCGTGTTCCGTTGGACTTTCTTAGAGGCGTGTTCCGTTGGACTTCCTCCGGGGCGTGTTCCTCCAGGGCGTGTTCCGTTGGACTTCCTTCGGGGCGTGTTCCTTCGGGGCGTGTTCCGTTGGACTTCCTTCGGGGCGTGTTCCTTCGGGGCGTGTTCTGTTGGACTTCCTCCGGGGCGTGTTCCGTCGGACTTCCTCCGGGGCGTGTTCCGTCGGACTTCCTTCGGGGCGTGTTCCGTTGGACTTTCTTAGAGGCGTGTTCCGTTGGACTTTCTTAGAGGCGTGTTCCGTTGGACTTTCTTAGAGGCGTGTTCCGTTGGACTTTCTTAGAGGCGTGTTCCGTTGGACTTTCTTAGAGGCGTGTTCCGTTGGACTTCCTCCGGGCGTATTCCATTTAGACTTCCTCGAGGTTTGTTCCGCCGACTTCCTCCGGGTTTGTTCCGCCGGACTTCCTCCCGGAAGTTTGTTCCGGCCGGACTTCCTCCGGGCGTGTTCCGCCGGACTTCCTCCGGGCGTGTCCGTCCGACTTCCTCCGGGCGTGTTCCGCCGGACTTTCTAGAGGCGTGTTCCGCCGGACTTCCTCCGGGCGTGTTCGCTGACTTCCTTCGGGCGTGTTCCGCTGACTTCCTCCGGCGTATTCCGCTGACTTCCTCCGGGCGTATTCCGCTGACTTCCTCCGTGGCGTGTTCCGTTGGACTTCCTTCGGGGCGTGTTCCGTTGGACTTCCTCCGGGGCGTGTTCCGCTGACTTCTCAGGCGTGTTCCGTCGGACTTCCTCCGGGGCGTGTTCCTTCGGGGCGTGTTCCTTCAGGGCGTGTTCCGTCGGACTTCCTCCGGGGCGTGTTCCTTCGGGGCGTGTTCCTTCGGGCGTTCCGCTGGAAACTTCCCTCGGGGCGTATTCGGGCGCGTTCCTTCCCCTCAGGCGTGTTCCGTCGGACTTCCTTCGGGCGTATTCGCCGGGCGTATTCCTTCAGGCGTGTTCCTGACTTCCTCGAGGCATATTCGCCTTCGGGGCATGTTCCTTCGGGCGTATTCCGTTGACTTCCCTCGGGCGTATTCAGTTAGACTTCCCCGGCGTATTCCGCTGACTTCTTCGGGCGTATTCCTTCGGGCGTGTTCCTTCGGGCGGTTCCGTTGACTTCCTCCCGGCGTGTTCCGCTGACTTCCTCCGGCGTGTTCCGCTGACTTCCTTCTCGGGCGTGTTCCTTCGGGCGTATTCCGCTGACTTCTCCCGGCGTGTTCCGTTGGACTTCCTCCGGGGCGTGTTCCGTTGGACTTCCTTCGGGGCGTGTTCCGTTGGACTTCCTTCGGGGCGTGTTCCGTTGGACTTCCTCCGGGGCGTGTTCCTCCGGGGCGTGTTCCGTTGGACTTCCTTCGGGGCGTGTTCCGTTGGACTTTCTTAGAGGCGTGTTCCGTTGGACTTCCTCCGGGGCGTGTTCCTCCAGGGCGTTCCGCTGACTTCGGCGTGTTCCTTCGGGCGTTCCGGACTTCCTTCGGGGCGTGTTCCTTCGGGGCGTGTTCCGTTGGACTTCCTCCTGGGCGTGTTCCGTTGGACTTCCTTCGGGGCGTGTTCCTTCGGGGCGTGTTCCTTCGGGGCGTGTTCCTTTGGACTTCCTTCGGGGCGTGTTCCTTCGGGGCGTGTTCCTTCGGGGCGTGTTCCTTCGGGGCGTGTTCCGTTGGACTTCCTTCGGGGCGTGTTCCTCCTGGGCGTGTTCCGTTGGACTTCCTCCGGGGCATGTTCCTTCGGGGCATGTTCCTTCGGGGCGTGTTCCGTTGGACTTCCTCCGGGGCGTGTTCCGTTGGACTTCCTTCGGGGCGTGTTCCGTTGGACTTCCTTCGGGGCGTGTTCCTTCGGGGCGTGTTCCTTCGGGGCGTGTTCCGTTGGACTTCCTCCCGGGCGTGTTCCGTTGGACTTCCTTCGGGGCGTGTTCCGTTGGACTTCCTTCGGGGCGTGTTCCGGGGCGTGGTTCCGCTGACTTCCTCCGGCGCATTCCGTTGGACTTCCTTCGGGGCGTGTTCCGTTGGACTTCCTTCGGGGCGTGTTCCGTTGGACTTCCTTCGGGGCGTGTTCCGTTGGACTTCCTCCGGGGCGTGTTCCTCCGGGGCGTGTTCCGTTGGACTTCCTTCGGGGCGTGTTCCGTTGGACTTTCTTAGAGGCGTGTTCCGTTGGACTTCCTCCGGGGCGTGTTCCTCCAGGGCGTGTTCCGTTGGACTTCCTTCGGGGCGTGTTCCTTCGGGGCGTGTTCCGTTGGACTTCCTTCGGGGCGTGTTCCTTCGGGGCGTGTTCCGTTGGACTTCCTCCGGGCGTATTCCGCCGAACTTCCTCGGCGTGTTCCGTCCGACTTCCTTCGGGCGTGTTCCGCTGACTTTCTTAGAGGCGTGTTCCGCTGACTTTCTAGAGGCGTGTTCCGTTGGACTTCCTTAGTGGAGTGTTCCGTTGGACTTTCTTAGTTGCGTTTTCCGTTGGACTTTCTTAGAGGCGTGTTCCGTTGGACTTCCTCCGGGGCGTGTTCCTTTGGACTTCCTCCGGGGTTTGTTCCGTCGGACTTCCTCCGGGGTTTGTTCCGTCGGACTTCCTCCGGGGTTTGTTCCGGCCGACTTCCTCGGGCGCGTATTCCATTGACTTCCTCCGGGCGTGTTCCGCCGACTTCCTCCGGGCGTATTCCGCCGACTTCCTCCGGGCGTATTCCGTCCGGACTTTCTAGAGGCGTGTTCGCCGGATTTCCGGGCGTATTCCGTTGACTTCCTTCGGGCGTGTTCCGCTGACTTCCTCCGGGCGTGTTCCGCTGAACTTCCTCCGGGCGTGTTCCGCCGACTTCCTCCGGGCGTGTTCCGCTGGACTTCCTTCGGGCGTGTTCCGCGACTTCCTCGGGCGTGTTCCGCTGACTTCCCTCAGGGCGTGTTCCGCCGACTTCCTCCGGGGCGTGTTCCTTCGGGGCGTGTTCCTTCAGGGCGTGTTCCGTCGGACTTCCTCCGGGGCGTGTTCCTTCGGGGCGTGTTCCTTCGGGGCGTGTTCCGTTGGACTTCCCTCGGGGCGTGTTCCGTTGGACTTCCCTCAGGGCGTGTTCCGTCGGACTTCCTTCGGGGCGTGTTCCTTCGGGGCGTGTTCCTTCAGGGCGCATTCCGCTGACTTCCTCCGCATGTTCCTTCGGGGCATGTTCCTTCGGGGCGTGTTCCGTTGGACTTCCTCCGGGGCGTGTTCCGCTGACTTCCTCCGGGCGTATTCGCTGACTTCTTCGGGCGTGTTCCGCTGACTTCCTCGGCGTGTTCCTTCTGGGCGTGTTCCGTTGGACTTCCTCCGGCGTGTTCCGCTGACTTCCTCCCGGCGTGTTCCGCTGACTTCTCTTCGGCGCTGTTCCTTCGGGGCGTGTTCCGTTGGACTTCCTCCCGGGCGTCATTCCGCTGACTTCTTCGGGCGTGTTCCGCTGACTTCCTTCGGGCGGTTCCGCTGGACTTTCTTAGAGGCGTGTTCCGTTGGACTTCCTCCGGGGCGTGTTCCTTCGGGGCGTGTTCCGTTGGACTTCCTTCGGGGCGTGTTCCTTCGGGGCGTGTTCCGTTGGACTTCCTTCGGGGCGTGTTCCTTCGGGCGTGTTCCGTTGGACTTCCTTCTGGGCGTGTTCCGTTGGACTTCCTCGGGCGTGTTCCTTCGGGCGTGTTCCTTCGGGCGTGTTCGCTTCGGGCGTATTCTGGACTTCGCTTCGGGCGTTCCTTCGGGCGTGTTCCTTCGGGCGTGTTCCTTCGGGCGAAACCTGCTGGACTTCTTCGGGACGTGTTCCTCCTGGGCGTGTTCCGTTGGACTTCCTTCGGGGCGTGTTCCTTCGGGGCGTGTTCCTTCGGGGCGTGTTCAGTTGGTCTTCCTTCGGGGCGTGTTCCGTTGGACTTTCTTAGAGGCGTGTTCCGTTGGACTTCCTTCGGGGCGTGTTCCTTCGGGGCGTGTTCAGTTGGACTTCCTGTGATGTAACGGTGGATCGGCTCGTTCACTTCGCCCTCATGCGGTGATTGGTCTGAATTGTTACTGTTTTGACCAATCAGCGCACGAGTTGAGCCAGAGCTGAACCACAGCTAAAGGTTCTTTAGGTGCTTAAACAGGCCCCGCCCACAGGTGAGAGGGCGGTGCTTAAACAGGTGAGAGGGCGGCGCTTAAACAGGCCCCGCCCACAGGTGAAAGGGTCTGTTTCAGTTTGATCTTTTGAAGTCAGAGTTTGTTTCTTTACAAACATCTCGCTCCTGTTTTTGAAATTCACAGTAAAATGTTTAATCCAAGTGAAACTGTTTGTGTTGCAGCTCAAACCCGGGTTCAGCCCCGGTCCTGGTCCTGGTCCTGGTCCTGGTCCTGGTCCCGGTCCCGGTCCCGGTCCTGGTCCTGGTCCTGGTCCTGGTCCTGGTCCTGGTCCCGGTCCTGGTCCTGGTCCTGGTCCTGGTCCTAGTCCCGGTCTCGGTCCTGGTCCTGGTCTGGTCTGTCAGCGCTGCTTCAGAGGAGAACCTGTACGCAGTCACTTTGAACATGTTCATTTTAAAGGTGCACTGTGTAACTTTCCTCTCATAGCGTCCACCTCCTGCTCATGCCTTGAATGTTCCACACTGTGGAAACTTTTAGGCAAAGCAATACCATCTCCATGGAGACAAGCAGGGGGCGTGCTCTCCAGCAGAAAAGTTGCGCAGTGCAGCTTTAATAAAACAAACATTTGAACAGTTGAACTATTTTTCAGTTTCTCTTTTTCTGTTTCAGGGACACATCAACCACATCCTGGGCCTTTAGCCAATCACATGACAGCTCTGCTCGGCCAATCACACGACAGCTCTGAGCGGCCAATCACATGACAGCTCTGCTCGGCCGATCACACGACAGCTCTGAGCGGCCAATCACACGACAGCTCTGAGCGGCCAATCACACGACAGCTCTGAGCGGCCAATCACACGACAGCTCTGAGCGGCCAATCACACGACAGCTCTGCTCGGCCAATCACACGACAGCTGTGACAGCTCAGCGCTGTCGTGTGATTGGCCGGTCGCTCATTGCAGACATTCTTTTAAATGACTTTAACGCTTTATTGTTCATTTTTCTGTGACGCAGCTTTAACTCTTGGAATCCCAGAGCCGTCAGGTTTAGGTCAGGTTTAGTTCAGGTTTAGTTCAGGTTTGGTTTAGTTCAGGTTTAGTTTAGTTCAGGTTTAGTTTAGTTCAGGTTTGGTTCAGGTTTAGTTCAGGTTTAGTTCAGGTTTAGTTCAGGTTTAGTTCAGGTTTGGTTCAGGTTTAGTTCAGGTTTAGTTCAGGTTTGGTTCAGGTTTAGTTCAGGTTTAGTTCAGGTTTGGTTTAGTTCAGGTTTAGTTCAGGTTTAGTTCAGGTTTGGTTCAGGGTTAGTTCAGGTTTAGTTCAGGTTTGGTTTAGTTCAGGTTTAGTTCAGGGTTAGTTCAGGTTTAGTTCAGGTTTAGTTCAGGTTTAGTTCAGGTTTAGTTCTGGTTTAGTTCTGGTTTAGTTCAGGTTTAGTTCAGGTTTGGTTTAGTTCAGGTTTAGTTCAGGTTTAGTTCTGGTTTAGTTCTGGTTTAGTTCAGGTTTAGTTCAGGTTTGGTTCAGGGTTAGTTCAGGGTTAGTTCAGGTTTAGTTCAGGTTTAGTTCTGGTTTAGTTCTGGTTTAGTTCAGGTTTAGTTCTGGTTTAGTTCTGGTTTAGTTCTGGTTTAGTTCTTCTGCTTTAAAAGTTTCTCGCTCAGAGGAACATTGTGTTCTGAGAGGACTTTAGAACATGAAACCTCAGGTCCTAAAGTCCTCTCAGAACACGCCCTGGTTTGACTTGAAGCCTCAAACAGTGCCTGGGTCAGTCTTTACTTGTGTTCGACGCTCAAAGCTCGTGGTGAAGGAAACGACTGAAAACTCTTCAAACATTTAGTGTAGACTTTGACTCAAATAATCCCGGTTTGTAAAGACACAAATAAACCTCGTTAAACGCAGCGACGTCACAGCCGTTCATTAAAGACTCTGCCCTTTGTTTTTGTTGCTTTTTGTTGATGTTTAAAAGGAGGTTTTTTTAAATTGTCAGAATTTGCACCGTCCAATCACAGCCTTCTGCCTCAGAGCTGACGTCTGATTGGCTCCTGGGCTGTGATGTCATTCCACACTCCTTTGATGATTTCAGAAGAAAAAAAAGAATGTTTGAAAAAAAGTGTAATTGTAGATATTTTTGTAGAAATATATTTTTGAATTAATGAATCGTACATTTTGTATAAAATCAAAATAAAAACTAAGATTAAAGAAGTCTTGACTGGATTCATTTCATCCTTGTTTTTTCTGAGTTTCGTTTATTCAGAATCTGAATCAGAAACGGTTTATTGTTGTCAGTGTCAAAATTCACAAACAGGAACCTGCTTTGTGTAAAGTGCAACATAAAACAATGAATAAAATATAATAAAATATATAAAAGAGGCAGAAGATGAAGAATAAAATAGACTCAGACTAAATACAGAATGTACAGCTGGACAGAGCAAACAGACACTTCTATATAATATTATTGTTAAAGTGTCCATGAGTCCAACAGAGGGACAGGACTGTTCTGTGGAGGTTCTGGTCCAGATGGAGGTTCTGGTCCAGATGGATCTCCTGCCCGAGGGGAGGGGCTCAAATAGTCCATGTCCAGGTGAGAGTCAGCTGTGATCGACCTGCTCCAAGTCCTGGAGACGCAGGTCCTGGAGACGCAGGTCCTGGAGACACAGGTCCTGGAGACACAGGTCCTGGAGACACAGGTCCTGGAGACAGGTCCTGGAAAAGGTCCTGGAGACTCAGGTCCTGGAGACACAGGTCCTGGAGACACAGGTTGTTGTGGAATTTCATGTAATAAGTCCAAGAAAAAGGAGCACTGTCTCTCTCAAAAAGGTGGATTCTTTATTCTAAGATGCATCAAAGAATACTGTTCCCAGACAGATGTTCTGTCTCAACTACACGGGTGATCAACGGAGCAACGACGCGAGGCCCACAATAAGAAACACAACCATATATAGAGTTACAGTGGGCCGGCCCATGAGGGACACTGAGAAACAGGTTTGTCAGGCAGTCACAAGGAATGGAGGTACATTACAATACACATTAGAGTGGTTGTATGCAGGGGGGGGGGGGGGGGTCCAGACGATCAAATTAGAATGTCTCTGGTGGTGTCTCTTTGAGTGAGGAGACTGGTTAACCATAGGGGGTCCAGGTGGTTAAATAAGAATGTAAATGCTGCTTCCTGGAGTGGAGAGGCCAAATGGGAGCTTTTGTTTAGCTGGTCTATGAGGGAACAGAGAAACAAAGACCCCAGGTGCCCCTCTTGACACTTGTAGCTACAGGGTTGGGTGCAGACAATTCATACAGACACCACTGACAAATGGTCACGTGTAAATACAATACATCAAATGACATTTTTCTTTTACAAGGTCCTGGAGACACAGGTCCTACAGACACAGGTCCTGGAGACACAGGTCCTGGAGACACAGGTCCTGGAGACACAGGTCCTGGAGACACAGGTCCTGGAGACACAGGTCCTGGAAAAGGTCCTGGAGACACAGGTCCTGGAGACACAGGTCCTACAGACACAGGTCCTGGAGACACACAGGTCCTGGAGACACAGGTCCTGGAGACACAGGTCCTGGAGACACAGGTCCTGGAGACACAGGTCCTGGAGACACAGGTCCTGGAGACACAGGTCCTGGAGACACAGGTCCAGGAGACACAGGTCCTACAGACACAGGTCCTGGACAGATGGAAGGCTGCAGCCGATCACCTTCTCACAGAGACACAATGTACTGTAGTCTGTGTTTGTCTGTGGCTCCAGCACCACACGGTGATGGAGGAGGTGATGGAGGAGGTGAGGATGGAGCACACGGTGATGGAGGAGGTGATGGAGGAGGTGAGGATGGACCACACGGTGATGGAGGAGGTGAGGATGGACCACACGGTGATGGAGGAGGTGAGGATGGACCACACGGTGATGGAGGAGGTGAGGATGGACCACACAGTGATGGAGGAGGTGAGGATGGACCACACGGTGATGGAGGAGGTGATGGAGGAGGTGAGGATGGCCCACACGGTGATGGAGGAGGTGATGGAGGAGGTGAGGATGGACCACACGGTGATGGAGGAGGTGATGGAGGAGGTGAGGATGGACCACACGGTGATGGAGGAGGTGATGGAGGAGGTGAGGATGGACCACACGGTGATGGAGGAGGTGAGGATGGACCACACGGTGATGGAGGAGGTGAGGATGGACCACACGGTGATGGAGGAGGTGATGGAGGAGGTGATGGAGGAGGTGATGGAGGAGGTGATGGAGGAGGTGATGGAGGAGGTGAGGATGGACCACACGGTGATGGAGGAGGTGAGGATGGACCACACGGTGATGGAGGAGGTGAGGATGGACCACACGGTGATGGAGGAGGTGATGGAGGAGGTGAGGATGGACCACACGGTGATGGAGGAGGTGATGGAGGAGGTGAGGATGGACCACACGGTGATGGAGGAGGTGAGGATGGACCACACGGTGATGGAGGAGGTGATGGAGGAGGTGAGGATGGACCACACGGTGATGGAGGAGGTGTAGAACTGCTCCATCATCTGCTGCAGCTTGGCTTTCCTCAGCTGCAGCAGAAGTCCTTCCTCTGCTGGTTCTTCTTGATGTTGGAGCTGATGGTCGGCTCCACTTGAGGTCCTGAGTGAAGGAGGTGCAGAGGAGGAGGAAAGAGTCCAGGGAGGCGATGGGAGAGTCTGTCAGGGCGAGGGGGGGCAGGGGGGCGGAAGACTCTCCTGAAGTCCACGATCATCTCCACTGTCTTCTGTGGAGCTCCAGGTTGTTGTCGCTGCACCAGGACACCAGCTGGTCCACCTCCCTCCTGTAGACTCCTCCCTCCTGTAGACTCCTCCCTCCTGTAGACAGACTCATCGCCGTCTGAGATGAGTCCGATGAGGGTGTCGTCTCAAACTTGATCAGTTTTACAGAGTCGTGGCTGGAGTTGCAGCAGTTGGTGTCACAGGAAGAAGAGCAGAGGAGAAAGTACACAGCCCTGGGGAGTTCCTGTGTTCCTGAGACGTTCTTCTCCAGCCGCACGCACTGCCTCCGGTCCGTCAGGAAGTCAGTGATCCACCTGCAGATGGAGTCAGGAGGAGCTGAGAGAGCTTGTCCTGGAGCAGAGCAGGAGGAGGTGTTGAAGCTGAAGTCCACAAACAGGACCCTGGCGTAGGTTCCCGGGGAGTCCAGATGCTTCAGGATGAAGTGCAGGGCCAGGTTGATGGCGTCGTCTACAGATCTGTTGGCTCTGGAGGCGAACTGCAGTGGGTCCAGGAGGAGGAGGTGAAGGACTTGAGATGGGGCAGGGCCAGGAGCTCAAAGGACTTCATGACGACAGGCGTCAGCCACAGGCCTGAAGTCATTAAGTCCAGTGATCCGGGGCTTCTTGGAGACAGGGACGATGATGGACGACTTGAAGCAGGACATGACTCCAGGGAGGAGTTAAACATGTCAGACAGGAGTCAGCTCCTCTGTGTCTCAGGACGAGGAGGACACCGTCTGGTCCAGCAGCTTTTCGGGGGTTGGACTTTTCTTACAATGTCCCTGTGAAGTGAAAAGCAGGTGGAGGAGGTGGGGGACCCGGGGTGGGGTTGGCAGAAATGTCCTGTAGTGAGATGGGTGGGGGAGGGGGGTGAATAGAAGGAGGCGAGCTGTTCAGCTGTTCAGCTGGTCTCTGCTTTGGGCTGTAGTTGGTGATCTGCCTAAGTCCCTCCAAACAGCCAAAGGGTTGTTCACAGAGAAAGACTCCTTCAGGCGTGTGTCGTACAGAGATCGAGCTCTTGACACCTCCTGCTCCCTCTGTACTTTGCCCTTTGTATCTCTCTCTGTCCCGGCTCTGGAAGCTGCTCCTTCTGCTCCTGAGCTTCAGGTTGAACCAGGGCTTGTGGTTGTTCTAAATCCTCCTGGTGCCTGTGGGGATGACACTGTCCTCACAGAATCTGATGTTTGACGTCACAGTGTCCTGTATCATCCAAACCATCCGTGGTCCTGAACACGTCCCAGTCTGTGATGTCCACACACGGAGCTCCTCCTCTGGTCCACTTCTTCTCAGAGATCCTCACCACAGGTTCAGAGCTTCAGCCTCTAGTGGGATCAGGTGGATCATGGCGTGATCTGAGAGCCCTAAGGCAGCACGAGGAACCGCACGGAAAGAACCCCTCACTGTGGTGTCAGTGATCCAGCGTGTTCTACTCTCTGGTCGGGCATTTAATAAACTGTCTGTACTTTGGTAGTTCCTGACTCTTGTTAAAATCCCCGAGGATTAACAAGGAGTCCGGGAAGTCCTGCTTTGTATTCAAAACCCTCTCCGCTAACATGCGCTGTGCCTCCTGCAGGTTCGCGCTCGGCTGGATGTAAACAGAGGCCAGAATGAATGAAGCGAACTCACGTGGAGTAGAATGGTTTACAGTTAATGAAGAGATATTCCAGATCTGGAGAGCAGAGTTTGGAGATCACAGTCACATCGGAGCACCAAGTGATGAAGAAACAGACTCCACCGCCTTTTGTTTTCCCCCGGAGAGATCCCTTTGTCTGTGGGAGGAGCTGGAGTCCCTCCAGGGGCAGCGCTCAGTCCCGGATCGACTCGCTGAGCCACGTCTGAAGCACAAAACAGAAGACGAGGAAAAGTCTCTGTTCCTCTTCATCAGCAGCGCCAGTGCGTCCATCTTGTTGCTGAGTGAGCGGACGTTGGAGGAACATCCCAGGTACAGGGCGTACGAGAGCCCCGCGCTTTCCTCTTCTGCGGCGTCTCACTCTTTTGGCCAAATCTGCAACAGACGATTAAAAAAAAGTGGAAATAGGTCCGTGGGGGCAGAAGATCTGATGATTAAGAGCTCTTCACAGAGCGCACCAACACGCCAGGGCGTCCGTCAGCGGCGCCATCTTGGATGCTGATTGAGATTACAAGAAGGAAAGAGGAAGTTAAAAGTCACAAATGGGTTTTGGTTCTGTGAAAGTCCTGGTCTGGACCGGGTTTAGATTGAGGCTGCATTTGAGTTTTTACTCAATTTGTTTGTTTGTGTGTTTTATTTATTTCAATGGGACAGCATGTATTAATGAACAGCTTACACTGTAAATACACCAGATTTAGCTCAGGGCTCATTTACATCCGTGGTCCCATAAGACAAAGAATAAAAACAAATAAATGTCCAACTGTATACGATGCACACATAGAACATAAAACAGAAACAATGCACAGTTAGACAAAGCAATAAACATATTAGTTAAAATGACAGGAATTTGACCCAGATTTACCCAAAGAGCCACTTTAGACTCTCCTGATGTAAAACATTTACATCCAAAACTCTCCAAAACTCAAACTCCACACGTTTCCTATGATTTTGATTCTTCTTTGTCCAAATCATAAAACCTTCTGGACTCTGTGTTCAACAATTCAACAAAACTATTCAAAGATTATCACTTTTATTATATTATTTTTACAATAATCTTGGAGTTTACGTCCTTCTCCTGTGAACAGCTGATCCTCTGAACCACCACCAGAGGGAGACAGAGAGGCGCAGAGACACTGAGCCACCACCAGAGGGAGACAGAGACACTGAGCCACCACCAGAGGGAGACAGAGAGGCGCAGAGACACTGAGCCACCACCAGAGGGAGACAGAGAGGCGCAGAGACACTGAGCCACCACCAGAGGGAGACAGAGGAGCAGAGCCACCACCAGAGGGAGAAGAGACACTGAGCCACCACCAGAGGGAGACAGAGAGGCGCAGAGACACTGAGCCACCACCAGAGGGAGACAGAGACACTGAGCCACCACCAGAGGGAGACAGAGGCGCAGAGCCACCACCAGAGGGAGACAGAGACACTGAGCCACCACCAGAGGGAGACAGAGGAGCAGAGCCACCACCAGAGGGAGACAGAGACACTGAGCCACCACCAGAGGGAGACAGAGACACTGAGCCACCACCAGAGGGAGACAGAGGAGCAGAGCCACCACCAGAGGGAGACAGAGACACTGAGCCACCACCAGAGGGAGACAGAGAGGAGAAGAGACACTGAGCCACCACCAGAGGGAGACAGAGAGGCGCAGAGACACTGAGCCACCACCAGAGGGAGACAGAGACACTGAGCCACCACCAGAGGGAGACAGAGGAGCAGAGCCACCACCAGAGGGAGACAGAGAGGCGCAGAGACACTGAGCCACCACCAGAGGGAAACAGAGAGGCGCAGAGACACTGAGCCACCACCAGAGGGAGACAGAGGAGCAGAGCCACCACCAGAGGGAGAAGAGACACTGAGCCACCACCAGAGGGAGACAGAGACACTGAGCCACCACCAGAGGGAGACAGAGACACTGAGCCACCACCAGAGGGAGACAGAGACACTGAGCCACCACCAGAGGGAGACAGAGGAGCAGAGCCACCACCAGAGGGAGACAGAGACACTGAGCCACCACCAGAGGGAGACAGAGACACTGAGCCACCACCAGAGGGAGACAGAGACACTGAGCCACCACCAGAGGGAGACAGAGGCGCAGAGCCACCACCAGAGGGAGACAGAGACACTGAGCCACCACCAGAGGGAGACAGAGGAGCAGAGCCACCACCAGAGGGAGACAGAGACACTGAGCCACCACCAGAGGGAGACAGAGACACTGAGCCACCACCAGAGGGAGACAGAGGAGCAGAGCCACCACCAGAGGGAGACAGAGGAGCAGAGCCACCACCAGAGGGAGACAGAGACACTGAGCCACCACCAGAGGGAGACAGAGAGGAGAAGAGACACTGAGCCACCACCAGAGGGAGACAGAGAGGCGCAGAGACACTGAGCCACCACCAGAGGGAGACAGAGACACTGAGCCACCACCAGAGGGAGACAGAGGAGCAGAGCCACCACCAGAGGGAGACAGAGAGGCGCAGAGACACTGAGCCACCACCAGAGGGAAACAGAGAGGCGCAGAGACACTGAGCCACCACCAGAGGGAGACAGAGGAGCAGAGCCACCACCAGAGGGAGAAGAGACACTGAGCCACCACCAGAGGGAGACAGAGCCACTGTGCCACCACCAGAGGGAGACAGAGACACTGAGCCACCACCAGAGGGAGACAGAGACACTGAGCCACCACCAGAGGGAGACAGAGGAGCAGAGCCACCACCAGAGGGAGACAGAGACACTGAGCCACCACCAGAGGGAGACAGAGACACTGAGCCACCACCAGAGGGAGACAGAGGAGCAGAGCCACCACCAGAGGGAGACAGAGACACTGAGCCACCACCAGAGGGAGACAGAGGCGCAGAGCCACCACCAGAGGGAGACAGAGACACTGAGCCACCACCAGAGGGAGACAGAGGCGCAGAGCCACCACCAGAGGGAGACAGAGACACTGAGCCACCACCAGAGGGAGACAGAGACACTGAGCCACCACCAGAGGGAGACAGAGGCGCAGAGACACTGAGCCACCACCAGAGGGAGACAGAGAGGCGCAGAGACACTGAGCCACCACCAGAGGGAGACAGAGAGGCGCAGAGACACTGAGCCACCACCAGAGGGAGACAGAGAGGCGCAGAGACACTGAGCCACCACCAGAGGGAGACAGAGAGGCGCAGAGACTCTGAGCCACCACCAGAGGGAGACAGAGGAGCAGAGCCACCACCAGAGGGAGACAGAGAGGCGCAGAGACTCTGAGCCACCACCAGAGTGAGACAGAGGAGCAGAGCCACCACCAGAGGGAGACAGAGACACTGAGCCACCACCAGAGGGAGACAGAGACACTGAGCCACCACCAGAGGGAGACAGAGACACTGAGCCACCACCAGAGGGAGACAGAGAGGCGCAGAGACACTGAGCCACCACCAGAGGGAGACAGAGGAGCAGAGCCACCACCAGAGGGAGACAGAGACACTGAGCCACCACCAGAGGGAGACAGAGACACTGAGCCACCACCAGAGGGAGACAGAGACACTGAGCCACCACCAGAGGGAGACAGAGAGGCGCAGAGACACTGAGCCACCACCAGAGGGAGACAGAGGAGCAGAGCCACCACCAGAGGGAGACAGAGAGGCGCAGAGACTCTGAGCCACCACCAGAGGGAGACAGAGGAGCAGAGCCACCACCAGAGGGAGACAGAGACACTGAGCCACCACCAGAGGGAGACAGAGGAGCAGAGCCACCACCAGAGGGAGACAGAGACACTGAGCCACCACCAGAGGGAGACAGAGGAGCAGAGCCACCACCAGAGGGAGACAGAGAGGAGAAGAGACACTGAGCCACCACCAGAGGGAGACAGAGGCGCAGAGACAGTTGTGCACTGTATGTTCAGAGCCACCAGGGGGCGCTGTCTCCTCAGTTTTAACCTGAACCTGAAGGAAACAGAACCAGAGTGAAGACTCTAAACAAACGCTGAATGAAATGTTCTTGATCCTTTATTCCATCTTCTGTTCAAAATATTTTAATATTTCATAAAACAAAGACATTTACAGAGTTTTATCACAGAAAACTGGAATCATTACCTCGAAGTGTCAAATAAAAATATAATAATATAATAATAATAAAATATAATAATATATAATGTTCTTTAGTGCTCTTTCCTGTAACTTTATCTTCAGTGAAGAATCAGGACCAGTTTGTTTTCCAAAGCAACAAATAATCAAGACTCGACAGGTTCTCTCCAGAGCTAACTCTAATCCAGGGCTAACTCTAATCCAGGGCTAACTCTAATCCAGGGCTAACTCTAATCCAGGGCTAACTCTAATCCAGAGCTAACTCTAATCCAGAGCTAACTCTAATCCAGGGCTAACTCTAATCCAGGGCTAACTCTAATCCAGGGCTAACTCTAATCCAGAGCTAACTCTAATCCAGAGCTAACTCTAACTCCAGAGCTAACTCTAATCCAGAGCTAACTCTAATCCAGAGCTAACTCTAATCCAGAGCTAACTCTAACTCCAGAGCTAACTCTAATCCAGAGCTAAGTCTAATCCAGAGCTAACTCTAATCCAGAGCTAAGTCTAATCCAGAGCTAACTCTAATCCAGAGCTAACTCTAATCCAGAGCTAACTCTAATCCAGAGCTAACTCTAACTCCAGAGCTAACTCTAATCCAGAGCTAACTCTAATCCAGAGCTAACTCTAACTCCAGGTCTAACTCCAGGTCTTCTCCAGGTCTTCTCCAGGTCTAACTCCAGGTCTTCTCCAGGTCTAACTCCAGGTCTAACTCCAGGTCTAACTCCAGGTCTTCTCCAGGTCTTCTCCAGGTCTTCTCCAGGTCTTCTCCAGGTCTTCTCCAGGTCTAACTCCAGGTCTAACTCCAGGTCTAACTCCAGGTCTTCTCCAGGTCTTCTCCAGGTCTAACTCCAGGTCTAACTCCAGGTCTAACTCCAGGTCTTCTCCAGGTCTTCTCCAGGTCTAACTCCAGGTCTAACTCCAGGTCTTCTCCAGGTCTTCTCCAGGTCTTCTCCAGGTCTTCTCCAGGTCTAACTCCAGGTCTTCTCCAGGTCTAACTCCAGGTCTTCTCCAGGTCTAACTCCAGGTCTAACTCCAGGTCTTCTCCAGGTCTTCTCCAGGTCTAACTCCAGGTCTTCTCCAGGTCTAACTCCAGGTCTAACTCCAGGTCTAACTCCAGGTCTTCTCCAGGTCTAACTCCAGGTCTAACTCCAGGTCTAACTCCAGGTCTAACTCCAGGTCTTCTCCAGGTCTAACTCCAGGTCTTCTCCAGGTCTTCTCCAGGTCTAACTCCAGGTCTTCTCCAGGTCTTCTCCAGGTCTTCTCCAGGTCTTCTCCAGGTCTTCTCCAGGTCTTCTCCAGGTCTAACTCCAGGTCTTCTCCAGGTCTAACTCCAGGTCTTCTCCAGGTCTAACTCCAGGTCTAACTCCAGGTCTTCTCCAGGTCTTCTCCAGGTCTAACTCCAGGTCTTCTCCAGGTCTAACTCCAGGTCTAACTCCAGGTCTAACTCCAGGTCTTCTCCAGGTCTAACTCCAGGTCTAACTCCAGGTCTAACTCCAGGTCTAACTCCAGGTCTTCTCCAGGTCTAACTCCAGGTCTTCTCCAGGTCTTCTCCAGGTCTAACTCCAGGTCTTCTCCAGGTCTAACTCCAGGTCTAACTCCAGGTCTAACTCCAGGTCTTCTCCAGGTCTAACTCCAGGTCTAACTCCAGGTCTAACTCCAGGTCTAACTCCAGGTCTAACTCCAGGTCTTCTCCAGGTCTAACTCCAGGTCTTCTCCAGGTCTAACTCCAGGTCTTCTCCAGGTCTAACTCCAGGTCTAACTCCAGGTCTAACTCCAGGTCTTCTCCAGGTCTAACTCCAGGTCTAACTCCAGGTCTAACTCCAGGTCTAACTCCAGGTCTTCTCCAGGTCTAACTCCAGGTCTAACTCCAGGTCTAACTCCAGGTCTAACTCCAGGTCTTCTCCAGGTCTAACTCCAGGTCTTCTCCAGGTCTAACTCCAGGTCTAACTCCAGGTCTTCTCCAGGTCTTCTCCAGGTCTAACTCCAGGTCTAACTCCAGGTCTTCTCCAGGTCTAACTCCAGGTCTAACTCCAGGTCTTCTCCAGGTCTTCTCCAGGTCTTCTCCAGGTCTTCTCCAGGTCTTCTCCAGGTCTTCTCCAGGTGAAGTTCATGAAAGAACAAACGGCTGCAGTTCTGTGCGCGGCCTGCGGAGGGCGCTGTTTCCCCGCGTGAGCCTCAGACTGAAGGGAATCCCCGGGGAAACCCTCTGATGACGTCACCAGGCACCGAGGACTTTCTCACGAGACCAACAGAGAAAAGAGAGAGAGAAAAGACTGGGACAGAGGGGGAGGAGGGGTGAGGAGGGGGAGAAAAGGGGTGAGACTAAAGGAGACAAAAGAGAGAGGAAAGAGAGAGGAAAGACTGGGGAGGAGGGGTGAGGAGGGGGAGAAAAGGGGTGAGACTAAAGGAGACAAAAGAGAGAGAAAAGACTGGGACAGAGGGGGAGGAGGGGTGAGGAGGAGGAGAAAAGGGGTGAGACTAAAGGAGACAAAAGAGAGAGAAAAGACTGGGACAGAGGGGGAGGAGGGGTGAGGAGGGGGGAGAAAAGGGGTGAGACTAAAGGAGACAAAGAGAGAGAAAAGACTGGGACAGAGGGGTAGGAGGTGTGAGGAGGAGGAGAAAAGGGGTGAGACTAAAGGAGACAAAAGAGAGAGAAAAGACTGGGACAGAGGGGGAGGAGGGGTGAGGAGGGGGAGAAAAGGGGTGAGACTAAAGGAGACAAAAGAGAGAGGAAAGAGAGAGGAAAGACTGGGAGAGAGGGGGCGGAGGGGTGAGGAGGGGGGAGAAAAGGGGTGAGACTAAAGGAGACAAAAGAGAGAGGAAAGACTGGGACAGAGGGGGAGGAGGGGTGAGGAGGGGGAGAAAAGGGGTGAGACTAAAGGAGACAAAAGAGAGAGAAAAGACTGGGACAGAGGGGGAGGAGGGGTGAGGAGGAGGAGAAAAGGGGTGAGACTAAAGGAGACAAAAGAGAGAGAAAAGACTGGGACAGAGGGGGAGGAGGGGTGAGGAGGAGGAGTAATGGGGTGAGACTAAAGGAGACAAAAGAGAGAGAAAAGAGAGAGAAAAGACTGGGACAGAGGGGGAGGAGGGGTGAGGAGGGGGAGAAAAGGGGTGAGACTAAAGGAGACAAAAGAGAGAGAAAAGAGAGAGGAAAGACTGGGACAGAGGGGGAGGAGGGGTGAGGAGGGGGAGAAAAGGGGTGAGACTAAAGGAGACAAAAGAGAGAGAAAAGAGAGAGGAAAGACTGGGACAGAGGGGGAGGAGGGGTGAGGAGGGGGAGAAAAGGGGTGAGACTAAAGGAGACAAAAGAGAGAGGAAAGAGAGAGAGAAAAGACTGGGACAGAGGGGGAGGAGGGGTGAGGAGGGGGAGAAAAGGGGTGAGACTAAAGGAGACAAAAGAGAGAGGAAAGAGAGAGGAAAGACTGGGACAGAGGGGGAGGAGGGGTGAGGAGGGGGAGAAAAGGGGTGAGACTAAAGGAGACAAAAGAGAGAGAAAAGACTGGGACAGAGGGGGAGGAGGGGTGAGGAGGAGGAGAAAAGGGGTGAGACTAAAGGAGACAAAAGAGAGAGAAAAGAGAGAGGAAAGACTGGGACAGAGGGGGAGGAGGGGTGAGGAGGGGGAGAAAAGGGGTGAGACTAAAGGAGACAAAAGAGAGAGAGAGAGAGAGAGAAAGACTGGGACAGAGGGAGGAGGGGTGAGGAGGGGGAGAAAAGGGGTGAGACTAAAGGAGACAAAAGAGAGAGAAAAGAGAGAGGAAAGACTGGGACAGAGGGGAGGAGGGGTGAGGAGGGGGAGAAAAGGGGTGAGACTAAAGGAGACAAAAGAGAGAGAAAAGACTGGGACAGAGGGGGAGGAGGGGTGAGGAGGGGGAGAAAAGGGGTGAGACTAAAGGAGACAAAAGAGAGAGGAAAGACTGGGACAGAGGGGAGGAGGGGGGAGGAGGGGGGAGAAAAGGGGTGAGACTAAAGGAGACAAAAGAGAGAGAAAAGACTGGGACAGAGGGGGAGGTGGGGTGAGGAGGGGGAGAAAAGGGGTGAGACTAAAGGAGACAAAAAGAGAGAGAAAGAGAGAGGAAAGACTGGGACAGAGGGAGGAGGAGGGGTGAGGAGGGGGGAGAAAAGGGGTGAGACTAAAGGAGACAAAAGAGAGAGAAAAGACTGGGACAGAGGGGGAGGAGGGGGTGAGGAGGGGGAGAAAAGGGGTGAGACTAAAGGAGACAAAAGAGAGAGGAAAGACTGGGACAGAGAGGAGGGGAGGAGGGGTGAGGAGGGGGAGAAAAGGGGTGAGACTAAAGGAGACAAAAGAGAGAGAGAAAAGACTGGGACAGAGGGGGAGGAGGGGTGAGGAGGAGGAGAAAAAGGGGTGAGACTAAAGGAGACAAAAGAGAGAGGAAAGAGAGAGGAAAGACTGGGACAGAGGGGGAGGAGGGGTGAGGAGGGGGAGAAAAGGGGTGAGACTAAAGGAGACAAAAGAGAGAGAAAAGAGAGAGGAAAGACTGGGACCGAGGGGCAGGAGGGGTGAGGAGGGGGAGAAAAGGGGGTGAGACTAAAAGGAGACAAAAAGAGAGAGGAAAAGAGAGAGAGGAAAGACTGGGACAGAGGGGGAGGAGGGGTGAGGAGGGGGAGAAAAGGGGTGAGACTAAAGGAGACAAAAGAGAGAGGAAAGACTGGGACAGAGGGGGAGGAGGGGTGAGGAGGGGGAGAAAAGGGGTGAGACTAAAGGAGACAAAAGAGAGAGGAAAGACTGGGACAGATGGGGAGGAGGGGTGAGGAGGGGAGAAAAGGGGTGAGACTAAAGGAGACAAAAGAGAGAGAAAAGACTGGGACAGAGGGGAGGAGGGGTGAGGAGGAGGAGAAAAGGGGTGAGACTAAAGGAGACAAAAGAGAGAGAAAAGAGAGAGGAAAGACTGGGGAGGAGGGGTGAGGAGGGGGAGAAAAGGGGTGAGACTAAAGGAGACAAAAGAGAGAGAAAAGAGAGAGGAAAGACTGGGACAGAGGGGGAGGAGGGGTGAGGAGGGGGAGAAAAGGGGTGAGACTAAAGGAGACAAAAGAGAGAGGAAAGACTGGGACAGAGGGGGAGGAGGGGTGAGGAGGGGGAGAAAAGGGGTGAGACTAAAGGAGACAAAAGAGAGAGAAAAGACTGGGACAGAGGGGGAGGAGGGGGGAGGAGGGGGAGAAAAGGGGTGAGACGAAAGGAGACAAAAGAGAGAGAAAGAGAGAGGAAAGACTGGGACAGAGGGGGAGGAGGGGTGAGGAGGGGGAGAAAAGGGGTGAGACTAAAGGAGACAAAGAGAGAGAAAAGAGAGAGGAAAGACTGGGACAGAGGGGGAGAAAAGGGGTGAGACTAAAGGAGACAAAAGAGAGAGAAAAAGACTGGGACAGAGGGGGGAGGAGGGGGTGAGGAGGGGGAGAAAAGGGGTGAGACTAAAGGAGACAAAAGAGAGAGAAAAGACTGGGACAGAGGGGGAGGAGGGGTGAGGAGGAGGAGAAAAGGGGTGAGACTAAAGGAGACAAAAGAGAGAGGAAAGACTGGGACAGAGGGGGAGGAGGGGTGAGGAGGGGGAGAAAAGGGGTGAGACTAAAGGAGACAAAAGAGAGAGAAAAGAGAGAGGAAAGACTGGGACAGAGGGGGAGGAGGGGGTGAGGAGGGGAGAAAAGGGGTGAGACTAAAGGAGACAAAAAGAGAGAGAAAAGAGAGAGAGAAAGACTGGGACAGAGGGGAGGAGGGGGTGAGGAGGGGAGAAAAGGGGTGAGACTAAAGGAGACAAAAGAGAGAGGAAAGACTGGGACAGAGGGGGAGGAGGGGTGAGGAGGGGGAGAAAAGGGGTGAGACTAAAGGAGACAAAAGAGAGAGAAAAGACTGGGACAGAGGGGGAGGAGGGGTGAGGAGGGGGAGAAAAGGGGTGAGACTAAAGGAGACAAAAAGAGAGAGAGAAAAAGGACTGGGACAGAGGGGGAGGAGGGGTGAGGAGGAGGAGAAAAGGGGTGAGACTAAAGGAGACAAAAGAGAGAGAAAAGACTGGGACAGAGGGGGAGGAGGGGTGAGGAGGGGGAGAAAAGGGGTGAGACTAAAAAGGGAGACAAAAAAAGAGAGAGAGAAAAAGACTGGGACAGAGCGGGAGGAGGGGTGAGGAGGGGGAGAAAAGGGGTGAGACTAAAGGAGACAAAAGAGAGAGAAAAGAGAGAGGAAAGACTGGGACAGAGGGGGAGGAGGGGTGAGGAGGAGGAGAAAAGGGGTGAGACTAAAGGAGACAAAAGAGAGAGGAAAGAGAGAGAGAAAAGACTGGGACAGAGGGGGAGGAGGGGTGAGGAGGAGGAGAAAAGGGGTGAGACTAAAGGAGACAAAAGAGAGAGAAAAGAGAGAGGAAAGACTGGGACAGAGGGGGAGGAGGGGTGAGGAGGAGGAGGAGGAGAAAGAAAAGTGGAAGACAAGTGAGAGGGACCAGGGCAGAGGAAAGAAGAGGAGGAGAAAGGGAGAGAAGAAAGGAAGTGGGGGAGACACAAAGAGGGGAAAGAAAGGAGGAAGACGTGAGGAGATGGAGAGACAAAGAGACAAAAGATGGAGACAAAGGACGGAGGGAGAAAAGATAAGGAGGGAGGAGAGAAATAAAAGAGACAAAGGAGAAGAAGAGGAGAAAAAAGAGCAGAGGAGGGGAGGAGACAGAGGAGGGGAGGAGACAGAGGAGGGGAGGAGACAGAAGAGGGGAGGAGACAGAAGAGGGGAGGAGACAGAAGAGGGGAGGAGAAACAAAGAAGAAGAAAAGAAACAAGAAGGGAAGAGAAAGAGAGACAGAGTGAGTGACGGAGGGGGAGACAGAGAAAGGGAGGGAGGGAGGGAGGGAGGGGGAGACAGAGAAAGGGAGGGAGGGGGAGACAGAGAGACTCTCTCCCTCTCTCTCACTCCCCCTTTCTCTCTCCCTGCTCTCTCTCTCCTTCTTGCTTCTCCCTCCCTTTCTCTCTCCCCCTCTCTCCCTCTCCCCCCCTCTCTCCCTGCCCCCCCTCTCTCTCTCCCTGCCCCCCCCTCTCTCCCCCCCTCTCTCCCTGCTCCCCCCCTCTCTCTCTCTCTCTCTCTCTCTCTCCCCCTCCCCCCCTCTCCCTCTCTCTCCCTGCTCCCCCCCTCTCTCTCTCCCTCTCTCTCTGTCCCCCTTCTCTCTCTCCCCCTCCCCCCCTCTCCCTCTCTCTCCCTGCTCCCCCCCCTCCTCTCTCTCTCTCTCCCTGCTCCCCCCCTCTCTCTCTGTTGATTGGTCGGTTTTCTCGGCTCTCATTGGTTCTTGTCTTCTGCTCTTTGATTTTACTCTGACCTCAGCTCCTCCCCTTTTCTCCTCCAGTGTTTCACTTTCACCTCATCATCATTAGTCCTGGTTTAGTCCTGGTTTAGACCTGGTTTAGACCTGGTTTGGTCCTGGTTTAGACCTGGTTTAGTCCTGGTTTAGACCTGGTTTAGTCCTGGTTCAGACCTGGTTTAGACCTGGTTTGGTCCTGGTTTAGACCTGGTTTAGACCTGGTTTAGTCCTGGTTTAGACCTGGTTTAGTCCTGGTTCAGACCTGGTTTAGACCTGGTTTAGTCCTGGTTTAGACCTGGTTTAGTCCTGGTTTAGTCCTGGTTTAGACCTGGTTTAGTCCTGGTTCAGACCTGGTTTAGACCTGGTTTAGACCTGGTTTAGACCTGGTTTAGTCCTGGTTTAGACCTGGTTTAGTCCTGGTTTAGACCTGGTTTTGACCTGGTTTGGTCCTGGTTTAGACCTGGTTTAGTCCTGGTTTAGACCTGGTTTAGTCCTGGTTTAGACCTGGTTTAGACCTGGTTTGGTCCTGGTTTAGACCTGGTTTAGACCTGGTTTAGTCCTGGTTTAGTCCTGGTTTGATTTTGACTTCTGGATCTCCTCACTTTGTGTCTCTAGAAACTGACTTCAGACATTTCCAGAACAGAACTAAACCAGGACTAAACCAGGACTAAACCAGGACTAAACCAGGACTAAACCAGGACTAAACCAGGACTAAACCAGGACTAAACCAGGACTAAACCAGGACCAAACCAGGACTAAACCAGGACTGAACCAGGACTAAACCAGGACTAAACCAGGACCAAACCAGGACTAAACCAGGACTAAACCAGGACTAAACCAGGACCAAACCAGGACTAAACCAGGACTAAACCAGGACTAAACCAGGACTAAACCAGGACTAAACCAGGACTAAACCAGGACTAAATGATAAATGATGACTTTCCTTTCCATTTTAAACTTCCTCCTTTGGCTCCGCCCCCTGGCTCTCTAGCCCCGCCCCTGATGACATCACAGATGACGTCACGCGGCGCTGACCCCTGAGGTTTAGTCCTGGTCCTGGTTCAGTCCTGAGGGTCCAGGATCCAGGGACCAGGATCTTTAGGGAAAACTTCACAGCTCGATCTCTGCGGACCACGGCGGGACTAAACCGGGACTAAACCGGGTCTAAACCGGGTCTAAACCAGGTCTACAGCGGGTCTACAGCGGGTCTACAGCAGGTCTACAGCGGGTCTAGGGTGGACCAGACCAGGACTTGCGCCGGTCCTGTGTCCCGTGTTGGCGTCGGGCTCCTGGGGACGATCTTTGGGGAAAACCTGGACCAAAGTCTCGGTGGATTTTTGAGTCGCTGCAGATTCACTTTTGGTTCCGTTTTTGTTGGACTTTTTTCCAGACGTTTCAACATTTAAAAAACTCTTTTTTAAAAACAGTTTTTCTTCTTTTTCTCGCCGCGGCTCGTCCGAGAATCTTTTGGGACCGAAGCCTCTCTGGATTTCACTTCAAACGGCTCCAACTTTCGCTCAAATTCACAGCATTTTATTTTACATTTTTGAGTCAAATCTTTGTCAATTGAACATTTTTTCTTCACATTTGAGTCAGAATTTCCTCCAAAAAAAAAAACCTTTAAAATGAGTTTGTTCTGTGTTTATTGACAAACTGATGCTTTGACTCTTTTAAATAGTTTTAACGTGCATTTATACATTTACATTTACACACTCACACATGTTTTTTATATTTGATCTCTTCTTCGTCTGAAGCCGACGCGGCGGCCGCTGCAGAATTCTTCGGGGAAATCTCAAACCCGTCTTTTTTATTTTAAATTACGTTTGACATTTTATAACGTTTCACCAAAATAAGCTTTTATTCTATTTATTTATACATTTTCCTTCGTCTCGAGGAGCAGCACTTTGTCGTTTTAAATATTTTTGAACCTTTTTCTCAAAATCACAGGAAAAATCCTCCGGTAAATATAATGAACCATTGATTTGACTCAGATTTACAGAGAATTGTTTTTATTTTAATCCATTTTGTGTCGCTTTTGTCTCTTTTTATAATGATTTGATTTTAAATCCAAAGCGGCTCAGATTCGGCTCAAACCCGTCGCTCGAGCTCCAGTTTCCTCTTTTTTAAATTCCTGGTGAAAATCCTGTTTTCTGTGTTTTTTTCTGATGAGATTTCCATGGTTTTGTTTTTCAAAAATCCCATCATTTTTGGACAAAATGTATTTTCTTCCTTAAATCCAGAGTTTGGCTCCGGTTCCTGTGGAAATTTACCTTTTTCTTTTGACCTTTTTCTTCTTCTTTTTCTTCTTCTTTTTCTTCTTCTTTTTCTTCTTCTTTTTCTTCTTCTTTTTCTTCTTCTTTTTCTTCTTCTTTTTCTTCTTCTTTTTCTTCCTTAAATTGTTTGACTTTTAGTTTTTTTTGTTCCAAATTTAAAAACTGAGACTTTTGCCGATATTTTTCATCTCGGAGCAAATGCATCTCTGAGCGTGGCTTTTTCTCCTGGACTTTTTGTTTTCTGACAGAAATCACATTTTTAATATTGTGAAGAAATTCTTAAATTTTCATTTTGTTTTAGTTAATTTTAATATTTTAACAAATTAATTCTTGGTGTAATTTAATTCTTAATTTTTCTAAGACTTTTCCAACAAGTTTCAAGATTTTTCCTGACTTTTTGCCCCAATTTATTTGGTCCGGTGTTTTTGGTCCGGTGTTTTTGGTCCGGTGTTTTTGGTCCGGTGTTTTTGGTCCGGTGTTTGGTCCGGTGTTTGGTCCGGTGGTGCGGGTCCGGTGGTGCGGGGCCGGTGGTGCGGGTCCGGTGGTGCGGGGCCATGTTCTCGGTGCCGGAGCCCGTGTCTCGGGGCTCGGTGTCGTCGCTCAAAGAGGAGCCTCTGAGCGTTCGCTCCTGGATTCACTCGAGCGCCGTCCTGGACTCAAGCACGGCAGCCCAGAGGTACGACAACTACACACAACTACACAACACTACACACACAACTACACAACACTACACACATGACACACAACATCCACCACGGCAGCCCAGAGGTACGACAACTACACACAACTACACAACACTACACACATGACACACAACATACAACATACAACATACAACACACAACATACAACACACAACATACAACACACAACATACAACATACAACACAGCCGCTCAGAGGTACGACAACCACTCTACAACACACAACATACAACATACAACACATGACATCCACCACGGCCGCTCAGAGGTACGACAACCACTCTACAACACACAACATACAACACACAACATACAACACACAACATACAACATACAACACAGCCGCTCAGAGGTACGACAACCACTCTACAACATACAACATACAACACATGACATCCACCACGGCCGCTCAGAGGTACGACAACCACTCTACAACACACAACATACAACATACAACATACAACACACAACATACAACATACAACACAGCCGCTCAGAGGTACGACAACCACTCTACAACATACAACACTACACACATGACACACAACATCCACCACGGCAGCTCAGAGGTACGACAACCACTCTACAACACACAACATACAACACACAACATACAACATACAACACACAACATACAACATACAACACATGACACACAACATCCACCACGGCAGCCCAGAGGTACGACAACCACACAACACTACACACAACATACAACACACAACATACAACATACAACATACAACACATGACATACAACATCCACCACGGCAGCCCAGAGGTACGACAACCACACAAAACACTACACACATGACATACAACATACAACACACAACATACAACACATGACACACAACATCCACCACGGCAGCTCAGAGGTACAACAACCACACAACACTACACACATGACACAACACACAACATACAACATACAACATACATGACACACAACATACAACATACAACACATGACACACAACATACAACACACAACATACAACATACATGACACACAACATACAACACATGACACACAACATACAACATACATGACACACAACATACAACATACAACACATGACACACAACTTACAACATACATGACACACAACATACAACATACAACATACATGACACACAACATACAACATACAACACATGACACACAACATACAACATACAACATACATGACACACAACATACAACACATGACACACAACATACAACACATGACACACAACATACAACACATGACATACAACATCCACCACGGCAGCCCAGAGGTACGACAATCACACACAACTACACACAACATACAACATACACGTGTTGTGTGTGTACAGTGTGTGTGTGTTATGTATGTGTATTGTGTGTGTGTGTATTGTGTGTGTGTGTGTTGTGTGTGTGTGTGTGTATTGTGTGTGTGTGTATTGTGTGTGTGTGTGTGTATTGTGTGTGTGTATTGAGTGTGTATTGTGTGTGTATTTTGTGTGTGTATTGTGTGTGTGTATTGTGTGTGTGTGTTGTGTGTGTATTGTGTGTGTGTATTGTGTGTGTGTATTGTGTGTGTATTGTGTGTGTACAGTGTGTGTGTTGTATATTGTGTGTTGTATATTGTGTACAGTGTGTTGTGTATTGTGTGTTGTGTGTTTGTCTAAGGCCCAGAGCCCCATCTCCCGTCGTCCTCATAAACCTGACCCTAAATAATCGTGTGTGTGTGTGTATTGTGTGTATTGTGTGTGTATTGTGTGTGTATTGTGTACAGTGTGTTGTGTATTGTGTGTTGTGTGTTTGTCTAAGGCCCAGAGCCCCTTCTCCTGTCGTCCTCATAAACCTGACCCTAAATAATCGTGTGTGTGTGTGTATTGTGTGTATTGTGTGTGTATTGTGTGTGTATTGTGTGTGTGTGTTGTGTGTACAGTGTGTGTGTTGTGTATTGTGTGTTGTATATTGTGTGTTGTGTGTTTGTCTAAGGCCCAGAGCCCCCGTCTCCCGTCGTCCTCATAAACCTGACCCTAAATAATCGTGTGTGTGTTGTGTGTATTGTGTGTGTACAGTGTGTGTGTTGTATATTGTGTGTTGTATATTGTGTGTTGTGTATATTGTATTGTGTGTTGTGTGTTTGTCTAAGGCCCAGAGCCCCTTCTCCCGTCGTCCTCATAAACCTGACCCTAAATAATCGTTTGTAGAAAATGAATGAAACGTTTGAATCTGAAACACAAACTAAACTCGTCTTAAACTCAATCAAATAAAATCATCCATCCATCCATCCATCCATCCATCCATCCATCTTCTTCAGCTTATCCGGAATAAATAATAAATAAAATCATATTTTGTGCTTTTTATTTTCCGTTTTTTCAGCTTTTCTGATGAAAACGTCAGACGTTCATTTTTAAATCTGACACAAAAAACAGGCGACTCTGTTTGAAACACTTTTTATTATAAAGAAAGAATCTCATTTTTATTGAAGTAAAAGAGTAAAACACAGGGTTAGGGTCATGAGCCAAAGAACAACAAGAACAAGAACAAGAACAAGAGCAAGAACAAGAACAAGAACAAGAACAAGAGCAAGAACAAGAGCAAGAACAAGAGCAAGAACAAGAGCAAGAGCAAGAGCAAGAGCAAGAGCAAGAGCAAGAGCAAGAGCAAGAGCAAGAGCAAGAGCAAGAGCAAGAGCAAGAGCAAGAACAAGAACAAGAACAAGAACAAGAACAAGAGCAAGAACAAGAACAAGAGCAAGAGCAAGAGCAAGAGCAAGAACAAGAACAAGAACAAGAACAACAAGAACAAGAGCAAGAGCAAGAACAAGAACAAGAACAACAAGAGCAAGAGCAAGAGCAAGAGCAAGAGCAAGAGCAAGAGCAAGAGCAAGAGCAAGAGCAAGAGCAAGAGCAAGAGCAAGAGCAAGAGCAAGAGCAAGAGCAAGAGCAAGAACAAGAACAAGAACAAGAAGAACAAGAGCAAGAGCAAGAGCAAGAGCAAGAGCAAGAGCAAGAGCAAGAACAAGAGCAAGAACAAGAGCAAGAGCAAGAGGAAGAGCAAGAACAAGAACAAGAACAAGAACAAGAAGAACAAGAGCAAGAGCAAGAGCAAGAACAAGAGCAAGAACAAGAACAAGAACAAGAGCCCATCATTTACAGAAAACACTTCAGTTTGATCTGAAAAAACAAATGAATCGTTCTGTGTTTCACCTTTTCTGCCAAAATTAAACCTCGACTCAAACTCAAACAACAGAAAATAGAATAAAACAAATAAATAATAAAACAAATAAATAATAAAACAAATAAATAATAAAACAAATATATAATAAAAGAAATATATAAATCTAATCCATCAAATACATAATTAACGCTCACAGTTTCAGAGGCCGGAGCGTGAGGCTTCACTCACACTTTCAGAGGCCGGAGCGTGGGGCTTCACTCACACTTTCAGAGGCCGGAGCGTGAGGCTTCACTCACACTTTCAGAGGCCGGAGCGTGGGGCTTCACTCACAAATTCAGAGGCCGGGCGTGAGGCTTCACTCACACTTTCAGAGGCCGGAGCGTGAGGCTTCACTCACACTTTCAGAGGCCGGAGCGTGGGGCTTCACTCACACTTTCAGAGGCCGGAGCGTGAGGCTTCACTCACACTTTCAGAGGCCGGGCGTGGGGCTTCACTCCACACTTTCAGAGGCCGGGCGTGGGGCTTCACTCACACTTTCAGAGGCCGGAGCGTGAGGCTTCACTCACACTTTCAGAGGCCGGAGCGTGAGGCTTCACTCACACTTTCAGAGGCCGGAGCGTGGGGCTTCACTCACACTTTCAGAGGCCGGAGCGTGAGGCTTCACTCACACTTTCAGAGGCCGGAGCGTGGGGCTTCACTCACACTTTCAGAGGCCGGAGCGTGAGGCTTCACACACACTTTCAGAGGCCAGGTGTGGGGCTTCACTCACACTTTCAGAGGCCGGAGCGTGAGGCTTCACTCACACTTTCAGAGGCCGGAGCGTGGGGCTTCACTCACACTTTCAGAGGCCGGAGCGTGAGGCTTCACTCACACTTTCAGAGGCAGGAGCGTGAGGCTTCACTCACACTTTCAGAGGCCGGAGCGTGGGGCTTCACTCACACTTTCAGAGGCCGGAGCGTGAGGCTTCACTCACACTTTCAGAGGCCGGAGCGTGAGGCTTCACTCACACTTTCAGAGGCCGGAGCGTGAGGCTTCACTCACACTTTCAGAGGCCGGGCGTGGGGCTTCACTCACACTTTCAGAGGCCGGGCGTGAGGCTTCACTCACACTTTCAGAGGCCGGAGCGTGGGGCTTCACTCACACTTTCAGAGGCCGGAGCGTGAGGCTTCACTCACACTTTCAGAGGCAGGAGCGTGAGGCTTCACTCACACTTTCAGAGGCCGGAGCGTGGGGCTTCACTCACACTTTCAGAGGCCGGAGCGTGAGGCTTCACTCACACTTTCAGAGGCCGGAGCGTGGGGCTTCACTCACACTTTCAGAGGCCGGAGCGTGAGGCTTCACTCACACTTTCAGAGGCCGGAGCGTGAGCTTTTTGACGTCTTTAATGTAAAATAACATTTTCCAAAAATCAGATTAAACACAAAAACCATAATTAATTATTTTCATTTTTTATGAGAAATGATAAAAAAAAATCAAATCAAATCAAATAAAAGCAGCTCCTTCAGCGACAACGACGTCATAATCACAACATTTGAGGAAAAACAGACTCAAACAGACTCTGGTCTGACTCTGGGAACTGAATAATAATAATAATAATAATAATAATAATAATAATAAATGTGGCCCTTCAAACAAACCCCAAAAGATTAAATAATAACAATAATAATAATAATAATAACAATAATAATAATAATAATAATAATAATAATAATAACAACAATAACAACAATAATAATAATAATAACAACAATAATAATAATAATAATAACAACAATAATAATAATAATAATAACAACAATAATAATAATAACAACAATAACAACAACAATAATAATAACAATAATAATAACACAAATAATAATAATAATAATAATAATAATAATAATAATAATAATAATAATAACAATAACAATAATAATAATAACTATAATAATAATAACAATAATAATAATAACAATAACAATAATAATAATAATAATAATAATAATCCAGGTTTTTGTGGATGTTGTCGAGCTGCAGACGTTTCTTTTATTTTCGTCGTAGGTTTTTCTTTTAAATGATTTTAACGTCGTGAGAGAAAGAACGAGGACGATGAGCCGAGCGTCACCGCAGACAAACCCTTCATCCTTTCTGTTCTTCCTCCGCACTTTACACAAACGTCTCACACTTTTCTAAAATAAATGAAATTAAATCTGATCATGAACCCGACAAAAACGAACGAGACACAAACACACGACATAAAATATTAACATCACACTCAGAGCCCACTGTTTTATTTATGAAAGAAGTGGGACACAGTTAGTCCTGGTTTAGTCCCGGTTTAGTCCCGGTTTAGACCCGGTTTAGTCCCGGTTTAGTCCCGGTTTAGTCCCGGTTTAGACCCGGTTTAGTCCCTGTTTAGTCCCGGTTTAGTCCCGGTTTAGTCCCGGTTTAGTCCCGGTTTAGTCCCGGTTTAGTCCCGGTTTAGACCCGGTTTAGTCCCGGTTTAGTCCCGGTTTAGTCCCGGTTTAGTCCCGGTTTAGTCCCGGTTTAGACCTGGTTTAGACCTGGTTTAGTCCTGGTTTAGTCCTGGTTTAGTCCTGGTTTAGACCTGGTTTAGACCTGGTTTAGTCCTGGTTTAGTCCTGGTTTAGTCCTGGTTTAGACCCGGTTTAGACCCGGTTTAGTCCCGGTTTAGTCCCGGTTTAGACCCGGTTTAGTCCCGGTTTAGACCGGTTTAGTCCAGGTTTAGTCCCGGTTTAGTCGGTTTAGACCCGGTTTAGACCCGGTTTAGTCGGTTTAGTCGGTTTAGACCGGTTTTAGTCCCGGTTTAGTCCCGGTTTAGTCCGGTTTAGTCCCGGTTTAGTCCCGGTTTAGACCTGGTTTAGTCGGTTTAGTCCTCGGTTTAGTCCCGGTTTAGACCGGTTTAGTCAGTTTAGTCCCGGTTTAGTCGGTTTAGACCCGGTTTAGTCCCGGTTTAGTCCCGGTTTAGTCCCGGTTTAGTCCCGGTTTAGACCCGGTTTAGACCTGGTTTAGTCCTGGTTTAGTCCTGGTTTAGTCCTGGTTTAGACCTGGTTTAGACCTGGTTTAGTCCTGGTTTAGTCCTGGTTTAGTCCTGGTTTAGACCGGTTTAGACCTGGTTTAGTCCAGGTTTAGTCCCGGTTTAGTCGGTTTAGACCGGTTTAGACCCGGTTTAGTCCTGGTTTAGACCCGGTTTAGTCCCGGTTTAGACCCGGTTTAGTCCCGGTTTAGTCCCGGTTTAGTCCCGGTTTAGACCTGGTTTAGTCCTGGTTTAGTCCTGGTTTAGTCCCGGTTTAGACCCGGTTTAGTCCCGGTTTAGTCCCGGTTTAGACCTGGTTTAGTCCTGGTTCAGTCCTGGTTTAGTCCTGGTTTAGACCTGGTTTAGACCTGGTTTAGTCCTGGTTTAGTCCTGGTTTAGTTCTGACAATTTCTAATTAAATTAAACTCATCACATTTTTAAAATTGTTGTACAAACAGCTAAAACTCGTCAGAACAAACAATAACCCTGGTCTCTGTCCTTGGTCTTGTCTTTTCTCCCTTTGGTTGATGTATGTGTTGTGCTTCACTCGGGGCGGGGGCGGGGTCAGGGGCGGGGTCAGGGGCGGGTTAGGGTGTGGGTCAGGGATGGGGTCAGGGGCGGGTCAGGGGCGGGGTCAGGGGCGGGGTCAGGGGCGGGGTCAGGGGCAGCAGTTCAAACAGGGACTCCCAGACCTCCCTCCCCCAGACACTTCCTCCAGAGGACCCCGAGGTCCAGAACACAGAGTGTCCCTCCAGAGTGTCCCGGTCCACCCCGGGCCTCCTCCAGAGGGAGGCTCCAGAGTGTCCCGGTCCACCCCGGGCCTCCTCCAGAGGGAGGCTCCAGAGTGTCCCCGTCCACCCCGGGCCTCCTCCAGAGTGTCCTCCAGAGTGTCCCCGTCCACCCCGGGCCTCCTCCAGAGGAGGCTCCAGAGTGTCCCGGTCCACCCCGGGCCTCCTCCAGAGTGTCCTCCAGAGTGTCCCGGTCCACCCCGGGCCTCCTCCAGAGTGTCCTCCAGAGTGTCCCGGTCCACCCCGGGCCTCCTCCAGAGTGTCCTCCAGAGTGTCCCGGTCCTCCCCGGGCCTCCTCCAGAGGGGGGTTCCTTCACCCGTCTGACAACATCTCCACCGTCAGTGTAAGAGGTGCTGACTCCTGAGGAGTCGGACGGTTTGTCAGAATGTGTGATGTTCCTCTCTGAGTTTGTGCCTCTGGGACACAGGCCGTGGTGCTTGTCCGGCTGGTACCCGTCACTGCCTCAGGAGAACCACAGCCCACAGTCCTGGTGGACTCCTCCTTCAGCCGGACCAGGCCTTCCCTCCGGCTCCACCTCCAGGTCTGAGGAGCGTCAGGCACCAGAGACGCCCCCAGCTGCCCATCCACACTGGAGGTGGAGAACATGGTCCACTCCATGTCCCCGGTGTCCCCCGAGAGGCTCCTGGAGGGTAGAGACCTGCTGACAGGGGGCTCCTGATGCTCGGACCCTCACGACACACTTGGACCTGTCCAGGACACGCCCCCAAAGGTCACATGACCAAAGTGGACCATGGACCTGTGTCCTGGAGACACTGATGGACCTGGACCTGGTGTTTGTGATGAACCAAGTGTGACCGACACAGAAGTCACACTGAACACTGGCTCCCCCTCTGTCTCCCCCTCTGTCTCCCCCTCTGTCTCCCCCTCTTTCTCCCCCTCTGTCTCCCCCTCTTTCTCCCCCTCTGTAGGTGTCTCCCCCTCGGTCTCCCCCTCTGTCTCCCCCTCTGTAGGTGTCTCCCCCTCTGTCTCCCCCTCTGTCTCCCCCTCTGTCTCCCCCTCTTTCTCCCCCTCTGTAGGTGTCTCCCCCTCTGTCTCCCCCTCTGTCTCCCCCTCTGTAGGTGTCTCCCCCTCGGTCTCCCCCTCTGTCTCCCCCTCTGTAGGTGTCTCCCCCTCTGTCTCCCCCTCTGTAGGTGTCTCCCCCTCTGTCTCCCCCTCTGTAGGTGTCTCCCCCTCTGCCTCCCCCTCTGTAGGTGTCTCCCCCTCTGTCTCCCCCTCTGTCTCCCCCTCTGTAGGTGTCTCCCCCTCTGCCTCCCCCTCTGTAGGTGTCTCCCCTCTGTCTCCCCCTCTGTCTCCCCCTCTGTCTCCCCCTCTGTCTCCCCCTCTGTCTCCCCCTCTGTAGGTGTCTCCCCCTCTGTCTCCCCCTCTTTCTCCCCCTCTGTCTCCCCCTCTGTAGGTGTCTCCCCCTCTGTAGGTGTCTCCCCCTCTGTGTCTCCCTCTGTCTCCCCCTCTGTCTCCCCCTCTGTCTCCCCCTCTGTCTCCCCCCTCTGTCTCCCCCCTCTGTCTCCCCCTCTGTCTCCCCTCTGTCTGTCTCTCTGTAGCTGTCTCCCCCTCTGTCTCCCCCTCTGTCTCCCCCTCTGTCTCCCCATCTGTCTCCCCCTCTGCCTCCCCCTCTGCCTCCCCCTCTGCCTCCCCCTCTGTTGTTGTCCACATGGTCGTTGAAGTCTCCAGTGGGAGGAGGTCCAGGTCCAGTTCCAGAGGCTCTTGAAGGTCTGGTCTGTGGAGGACACAGCAGTGAGGCCCGTCCCGACCTGAAGGTGCCGGGACGGGCCTCACTGGGGGGCACCTCCCCCACACCGGCCCCTCCTCACCCCTCTCAAGGAGGCGGGTCCCAGGGCTGTGCTGGGAGTAAGACGCCCTGCCTTGTTATGAACGTCGTCACGAGGGGCTTCTCTTGAAGCCCCGACAGAACAGCTCCAGGACCAGCCGCTGCCCAGACCCCTCCACCAGGTCAAGGCGGCGCAGAGACGGAGAACTCAGAGGCAACTCCATCATCCAAGAAAAGTCTATGAGATCCTCCTGAGTGTCTGAAGTCTATGAGATCCTCCTGAGTGTCTGAAGTCTATGAGATCCTCCTGAGTGTCTGAAGTCTATGAGATCCTCCTGAGTGTCTAAAGTCTATGAGATCCTCCTGAGTGTCTGAAGTCTCTGAGATCCTCCTGAGTGTCTGAAGTCTATGAGATCCTCCTGAGTGTCTAAAGTCTATGAGATCCTCCTGAGTGTCTGAAGTCTATGAGATCCTCCTGAGTGTCTAAAGTCTATGAGATCCTCCTGAGTGTCTGAAGTCTATGAGATCCTCCTGAGTGTCTGAAGTCTATGAGATCCTCCTGAGTGTCTAAAGTCTATGAGATCCTCCTGAGTGTCTGAAGTCTATGAGATCCTCCTGAGTGTCTGAAGTCTATGAGATCCTCCTGAGTGTCTAAAGTCTATGAGATCCTCCTGAGTGTCTAAAGTCTATGAGATCCTCCTGAGTGTCTGAAGTCTATGAGATCCTCCTGAGTGTCTGAAGTCTATGAGATCCTCCTGAGTGTCTAAAGTCTATGAGATCCTCCTGAGTGTCTGAAGTCTATGAGATCCTCCTGAGCGTCTAAAGTCTCTGAGATCCTCCTGAGTGTCTGAAGTCTCTGGATGTTGTAGGACAGTCTTGTCTCACACGTGAACATCGCGTCTGGGACAGTTCCTCTGGTCTGTCGGGGGGGGGGGTGTTCCAAATGAGCAAAAATGAGTTTCCTCCTCAGAGCGACGCTCCCTCAAAGACAGAGAGGAGCTCAGAGGAGAGCCGCTGCTCCTCCTGGTGGAGAGGAGCTCAGAGGAGAGCCGCTGCTCCTCCTGGTGGAGAGGAGCTCAGAGGAGAGCCGCTGCTCCTCCTGGTGGAGAGGAGCAGCATAGGTGGTTCTGTTCCTCCTGGAGGTCTTGGGTTCATGTCCCACAGGAGGAGGCCCGGGACACGCTGGAGGGATGTCTGTGTGTCCTGGAGGAAGTGTCTGGGGTGAGGGAAGTCTGGGAGTCCCCCCCCGATAAAGACGATGAATGATACGTGGTGTTACATGAAGGATGTTCTTTGTGTTTCAGCGGCGTGGGTTTGGCTCGCGCTCACTTCGAGAAGCAGCCTCCGTCCAACCTCCGAAAATCCAACTTTTTTCACTTTGTTTTGGCGCTTTATGATCGTCAGGGGCAACCGGTGGAGATCGAGCGCACGGCGTACTGCGACTTCATCGAGAAGGAAAAGGTACAAATACTGCACAAATACGACAAAGTACTTCACCAACGTCGTAGAGAGGAACATGTGCAAATGTTGTTTCAGGAGGTGAGCGGAGAAAAGACCAACAATGGCATCCACTACAGACTCCAGCTTCTCTACAGCAACGGTAAAAACATTTATGTGTGACGTATTTAGTTTATCATAAACTCCAACTTCAGCTTCACCGACACCAACTGAAACAAAAGACTGAAACGACACAAACTGAACTGCTCCTGGACTCAGACAGAGCTTTGTCATGTCTGACATGACAAAGCGACTTGGATGAGTGACCAAACCATTTTAAAGAGAGTCACAATTAGTTAAAGGTGCGTTTGTCTCTGTTAAAGGTGCGTTTGTCTCTGTTAAAGGTGCGTTTGTTTTAGTTAAAGGTGCGTTTGTTTTAGTTAAAGGTGCGTTTGTCTCAGTTAAAGGTGCGTTTGTCTCAGTTAAAGGTGCGTTTGTTTTAGTTAAAGGTGCGTTTGTTTTAGTTAAAGGTGCGTTTGTTTTAGTTAAAGGTGCGTTTGTCTCTGTTAAAGGTGCGTTTGTCTCAGTTAAAGGTGCGTTTGTTTTAGTTAAAGGTGCGTTTGTCTCTGTTAAAGGTGCGTTTGTCTCAGTTAAAGGTGCGTTTGTTTTAGTTAAAGGTGCGTTTGTCTCAGTTAAAGGTGTGTTTGTCTCAGTTAAAGGTGCGTTTGTCTCAGTTAAAGGTGCGTTTGTCTCAGTTAAAGGTGTGTTTGTCTCTGTTAAAGGTGCGTTTGTCTCAGTTAAAGGTACGTTTGTTTTAGTTAAAGGTGCGTTTGTCTCTGTTAAAGGTGCGTTTGTCTCAGTTAAAGGTGCGTTTGTTTTAGTTAAAGGTGCGTTTGTCTCAGTTAAAGGTGCGTTTGTTTTAAATCAAATCAAATCAAATCAAATCAAATCAAATCATCAAATCAATTTATTTTTATAATGCCCAAAATCACAACAACAGTTGCCTCGATGTTTTTAGTTAAAGGTGCGTTTTTTTTAGTTAAAGGTGCGTTTGTCTCAGTTACAGGTGCGTTTGTCTCAGTTAAAGGTGCGTTTGTTTTAGTTAAAGGTGCGTTTGTCTCAGTTAAAGGTGCGTTTGTCTCAGTTAAAGGTGCGTTTGTTTTAGTTAAAGGTGCGTTTGTCTCTGTTAAAGGTGCGTTTTTCTCAGTTAAAGGTGCGTTTGTCTCTGTTAAAGGTGCGTTTGTCTCAGTTAAAGGTGCGTTTGTCTCAGTTAAAGGTTTGTTTGTCTCTGTTAAAGGTGCGTTTGTTTTAGTTAAAGGTGCGTTTGTCTCAGTTAAAGGTGCGTTTGTTTTAGTTAAAGGTGCGTTTGTTTTAGTTAAAGGTGCGATGGTCTCAGTTAAAAGGTGCGCTTGTCTCAGTTAAAAGGTGCGTTTGTCTCAGTTAAAGGTGCGTTTGTCTCAGTTAAAATGTGCGTTTGTTTCTGTTAAAGGTGTGTTTGTCTCAGTTAAAGGTGCGTTTGTCTCAGTTAAAGGTTTGTTTGTCTCTGTTAAAGGTGCGTTTGTTTTAGTTAAAGGTGCGTTTGTCTCTGTTAAAGGTGCGTTTGTTTTAGTTAAAGGTGTGTTTGTCTCAGTTAAAGGTGCGTTTGTCTCAGTTAAAGGTGCGTTTGTTTTAGTTAAAGGTGCGTTTGTCTCTGTTAAAGGTGCGTTTGTCTCAGTTAAAGGTGCGTTTGTCTCAGTTAAAGGTGCGTTTGTCTCAGTTAAAGGTGCGTTTGTCTCAGTTAAAGGTGCGTTTGTCTCAGTTAAAGGTTTGTTTGTCTCTGTTAAAGGTGCGTTTGTTTTAGTTAAAGGTGCGTTTGTCTCTGTTAAAGGTGCATTTGTTTTAGTTAAAGGTGCGTTTGTCTCTGTTAAATGTGCGTTTGTCTCAGTTAAAGGTGCGTTTGTTTTAGTTAAAGGTGCGTTTGTCTCAGTTAAAGGTGCGTTTGTCTCAGTTAAAGGTGCGTTTGTATTAGTTAAAGTTGCGTTTGTCTCAGTTAAAGGTGCGTTTGTCTCAGTTAAAGGTGCGTTTGTTTTAGTTAAAGGTGCGTTTGTCTCTGTTAAAGGTGCGTTTGTCTCAGTTAAAGGTGCGTTTGTTTTAGTTAAAGGTGCGTTTGTCTCAGTTAAAGGTGCGTTTGTCTCAGTTAAAGGTGCGTTTGTCTCAGTTAAAGGTGCGTTTGTCTCAGTTAAAGGTGTGTTTGTCTCTGTTAAAGGTGCGTTTGTCTCAGTTAAAGGTGCGTTTGTTTTAGTTACAGGTGCGTTTGTCTCAGTTAAAGGTGCGTTTGTTTTAGTTAAAGGTGCGTTTGTCTCAGTTAAAGGTGCGTTTGTCTCAGTTAAAGGTGCGTTTGTTTTAGTTAAAGGTTGCGTTGTCTCAGTTAAAGGTGCGTTTGTCTCTGTTAAAATGTTTGTCTCAGTTAAAGGTGCGTTTGTCTCAGTTAAAAGTTTGTCTCAGTTAAAGGTGCGCTTGTCTCTGTTAAAGCTCGCGTTTGTCTCAGTTAAAGGTGCGTTTGTCTCAGTTAAAGGTTTGTTTGTCTCTGTTAAAGGTGCGTTTGTTTTAGTTAAAGGTGCGTTTGTCTCAGTTAAAGGTGCGTTTGTTTTAGTTAAAGGTGCGTTTGTTTTAGTTAAAGGTGCGTTTGTCTCAGTTAAAGGTGCGTTTGTCTCAGTTAAAGGTGCGTTTGTCTCAGTTAAAGGTGCGTTTGTCTCAGTTAAAGGTGCGTTTGTTTTAGTTAAAGGTGTGTTTGTCTCAGTTAAAGGTGCGTTTGTCTCAGTTAAAGGTTTGTTTGTCTCTGTTAAAGGTGCGTTTGTTTTAGTTAAAGGTGCGTTTGTCTCAGTTAAAGGTGCGTTTGTTTTAGTTAAAGGTGTGTTTGTCTCCAGTTAAAGATGCGTTTGTCTCAGTTAAAGGTGCGTTTGTTTTAGTTAAAGGTGCGTTTGTCTCTGTTAAAGGTGCGTTTGTTTTAGTTAAAGGTGCGTTTGTCTCAGTTAAAGGTGCGTTTGTCTCAGTTAAAGGTGCGTTTGTCTCTGTTAAAGGTGCGTTTGTTTTAGTTAAAGGTGCGTTTGTCTCAGTTAAAGGTGCGTTTGTCTCAGTTAAAGGTTTGTTTGTCTCTGTTAAAGGTGCGTTTGTTTTAGTTAAAGGTGCGTTTGTCTCAGTTAAAGGTGCGTTTGTTTTAGTTAAAGGTGTGTTTGTCTCAGTTAAAGGTGCGTTTGTCTCAGTTAAAGGTGCGTTTGTTTTAGTTAAAGGTGCGTTTGTCTCTGTTAAAGGTGCGTTTGTTTTAGTTAAAGGTGCGTTTGTCTCAGTTAAAGGTGCGTTTGTCTCAGTTAAAGGTGCGTTTGTCTCAGTTAAAGGTGCGTTTGTCTCAGTTAAAGGTGCGTTTGTCTCTGTTAAAGGTGCGTTTGTCTCAGTTAAAGGTGCGTTTGTCTCAGTTAAAGGTGCGTTTGTCTCAGTTAAAGGTGCGTTTGTCTCTGTTAAAGGTGCGTTTGTCTCTGTTAAATGTGCGTTTGTCTCAGTTAAAGGTGCGTTTGTCTCAGTTAAAGGTGCGTTTGTCTCAGTTAAAGGTGCGTTTGTCTCAGTTAAAGGTGCGTTTGTCTCAGTTAAAGGTGCGTTTGTTTTAGTTAAAGGTGCATTTGTCTCTGTTAAAGGCGCGTTTGTCTCAGTTAAAGGTGCGTTTGTCTCAGTTAAAGGTGCGTTTGTCTCTGTTAAAGGTGCGTTTGTCTCAGTTAAAGGTGCGTTTGTTTTAGTTAAAGGTGCGTTTGTCTCAGTTAAAGGTGCGTTTGTCTCAGTTAAAGGTGCGTTTGTTTTAGTTAAAGGTGCGTTTGTTGCAGGCGTTCGGACGGAGCAGGATCTGTTCGTGCGACTCATCGACTCGATGACCAAACAGGTACAAAAACACATGGTTCATGATCAGAGTCTTTACCCTTCAGAGCCGTCTGTTTGATCACACTTTCTCCTTGTCTTACTTCCTATTCCTCGTCTCCTTCCTTCCTCCTCTCGTTTCCTTGTTTCCTATTCCTCGTCTCCTTCCTTCCTCCTCTCGTTTCCTTGTTTCCTCTTTCTCATCTCCTTCCTTCCTCTTCTCGTTTCCTCCTTTCCTGTTCCTCGTTTCTGTTCCTCGTCTCCTTCCTTCCTCTTCTCGTTTCCTCGTTCCTGTTCCTCGTTTCCTCTTCCTCCTCTCGTTTCCTCCTCTCGTTTCCTCTTCCTCCTCTCGTTTCCTTCCTTCCTCCTCTCGTTTCCTCGTTCCTGTTCCTCGTTTCCTCTTCCTCCTCTCGTTTCCTCCTCTCGTTTCCTCTTCCTCTTCTCGTTTCCTCCTTTCCTCTCCTCGTTTCCTCGTTGCTGAAGCCCATCATTTACGAGGGCCAGGACAAGAACCCTGAGATGTGTCGTGTTCTTCTGACTCATGAGATCATGTGCAGGTCGGTGTCTGGTGTTTGGTCATTCTTTTCTTCTTCTTCTTCTTTCTTTTCTTCTTCTTCTTCTTTCTTTTCTTCTTCTTCTTCTTCTTCTTCTTCTTTCTTTCTTCTCACTTTTGTGTCTTTTCTTTTCAGTCGATGTTGTGATAAAAAAAGCTGTGGAAACCGTAACGAGACGCCGTCCGACCCGGTGATCATCGACAGGTGAGAGGGTCCTGCCCAAACCCTGAAGGTCGTGTTTGGGTCAAACGCTTTCAAAGATCTTTATTGTGTCCTCTCCTCCTCCTCTCCTCACCCTCCTCCTCTTTCCTCCCCCTCCTCCCCTCCTCTCCTCCTCTCCTCTTCCCTCTTCCTCCTCCTCTTTCCTCCCCCTCCTCCCCTCCTCTCCCCCTCCTCTCCTCCTCCTCCCTCTCTTCCTCCTCCTCTCCTCTCCTCCTCTCCTCCTCTCCTCCCTCTCCTCCTCCTCCCCCTCCTCCCCACCTCTCCCCCTCCTCTCCTCCTCCTCCCTCTCTTCCTCCTCCTCTCCTCTCCTCCTCCTCTCCTCCTCTCCTCCTCACCCTCTTTCCTCCCCCTCCTCCCCTCCTCTCCCCCTCCTCTCCTCCTCCTCCTCCTCTCCTCCTCCTCTCCTCCTCCTCCTCTCCTCCTCCTCCTCCTCTCCTCTCCTCCTCTCCTCCTCTCCTCCTCCCTCTCTTCCTCCTCCTCTCCTCTCCTCCTCCTCCTCTCCTCCTCCCTCTTCCTCCTCCTCTTTCCTCCCCCTCCTCCCCACCTCTCCCCCTCCTCTTCCTCTCCTCTCCTCCTCCTCCTCTCCTCTCTTCCTCCTCCTCCTCTCCTCCTCTCCTCCTCCCTCTTCCTCCTCCTCTTTCCTCCTCTCCTCCCCTCCTCTCCCCCTCCTCTCCTCCTCACCCTCTTCACTTTTTCCTTTTCTTTTCTTCTCGTCGGTTCATTTAGAGAGATTAGCAGCAGCTGCTCTCGTCCAATCAGTGAGCAGGGATTTATTAAACGCTCGTCTTCATTAAAGCTTTAAGTTTGACCACGAAATGGGAACTAGACCTGGTCTAGACCTGGTTTAGACCAGGTCTAGACCTGGTTTAGACCTGGTTTAGACCTGGTTTAGACCTGGTTTAGTCCTGGTTTAGACCTGGTTTAGACCTGGTTTAGTCCTGGTTTAGTCCTGGTTTAGACCTGGTTTAGACCTGGTTTAGTCCTGGTTTAGTCCTGGTTTAGACCTGGTTTAGACCTGGTTTAGACCTGGTTTAGACCTGGTTTAGTCCTGGTTTAGACCTGGTTTAGACCTGGTTTAGTCCTGGTTTAGTCCTGGTTTAGACCTGGTTTAGTCCTGGTTTAGACCTGGTTTAGTCCTGGTTTAGACCTGGTTTAGTCCTGGTTTAGTCCTGGTTTAGACCTGGTTTAGACCTGGTTTAGACCTGGTTTAGACCTGGTTTAGTCCTGGTTTAGACCTGGTTTAGACCTGGTTTAGACCTGGTTTAGACCTGGTTTAGTCCTGGTTTAGACCTGGTTTAGTCCTGGTTTAGTCCTGGTTTAGACCTGGTTTAGACCTGGTTTAGTCCTGGTTTAGACCTGGTCTAGACCTGGTTTAGACCTGGTTTAGTCCTGGTTTAGACCTGGTTTAGTCCTGGTTCAGTCCTGGTTCAGTCCTGCTTTAGACCTAGTTTAGACCTGGTTTAGACCTGGTTTAGTCCTGGTTTAGACCTGGTTTAGACCTGGTTTAGACCTGGTTTAGACCTGGTTTAGACTTGGTTTAGTCCTGGTTTAGACCTGGTTTAGACCTGGTTTAGTCCTGGTTCAGTCCTGGTTCAGTCCTGCTTTAGACCTAGTTTAGACCTGGTTTAGACCTGGTTTAGTCCTGGTTTAGACCTGGTTTAGACCTGGTTTAGACCTGGTTTAGACCTGGTTTAGACTTGGTTTAGTCCTGGTTTAGACCTGGTTTAGACCTGGTTTAGACCTGGTTTAGTCCTGGTTTAGACCTGGTTTAGACCTGGTTTAGTCCTGGTTTAGACCTGGATTAGTCCTGGTTTAACAGCAGAAAAACGTGGACCGGCCTCCTGCTGGTGCCAGAGTCAGGACTAAACATGGGCCTCCTGGTGGTGCCAGAGTCAGGACTAAACATGGGCCTCCTGCTGGTGCCAGAGTCAGGACTAAACATGGGCCTCCTGCTGGTGCCAGAGTCAGGACTAAACATGGGCCTCCTGCTGGTGCCAGAGTCAGGACTAAACATGGGCCTCCTGGTGGTGCCAGAGTCAGGACTAAACATGGGCCTCCTGGTGGTGCCAGAGTCAGGACTAAACATGGGCCTCCTGCTGGTGCCAGAGTCAGGACTAAACATGGGCCTCCTGGTGGTGCCAGAGTCAGGACTAAACATGGGCCTCCTGCTGGTGCCAGAGTCAGGACTAAACATGGGCCTCCTGCTGGTGCCAGAGTCAGGACTAAACATGGGCCTCCCTGCTGTTGCCAGAGTCAGGACTAAACATGGGCCTCCTGGTGGTGCCAGAGTCAGGACTAAACATGGGCCTCCTGCTGGTGCCAGAGTCAGGACTAAACATGGGCCTCCTGCTGGTGCCAGAGTCAGGACTAAACATGGGCCTCCTGCTGGTGCCACAGTCAGGACTAAACATGGGCCTCCTGCTGGTGCCAGAGTCAGGACTAAACATGGGCCTCCTGCTGGTGCCAGAGTCAGGACTAAACATGGGCCTCCTGGTGGTGCCAGAGTCAGGACTAAACATGGGCCTCCTGCTGGTGCCAGAGTCAGGACTAAACATGGGCCTCCTGGTGGTGCCAGAGTCAGGACTAAACATGGACTGGCCTCCTGCTGGTGCCAGAGTCAGGACTAAACATGGACCGGCCTCCTGCTGGTGCCAGAGTCAGGACTAAACATGGACCGGCCTCCTGCTGGTGCCAGAGTCAGGACTAAACATGGGCCTCCTGCTGGTGCCAGAGTCAGGACTAAACATGGGCCTCCTGGTGGTGCCAGAGTCAGGACTAAACATGGGCCTCCTGCTGGTGCCAGAGTCAGAGGACTAAACATGGGCCTCCTGCTGGTGCCAGAGTCAGGACTAAACATGGGCCTCCTGCTGGTGCCAGAGTCAGGACTAAACATGGGCCTCCTGGTGGTGCCAGAGTCAGGACTAAACATGGGCCTCCTGGTGGTGCCAGAGTCAGGACTAAACATGGGCCTCCTGCTGGTGCCAGAGTCAGGACTAAACATGGGCCTCCTGGTGGTGCCAGAGTCAGGACTAAACATGGGCCTCCTGCTGGTGCCAGAGTCAGGACTAAACATGGGCCTCCTGCTGGTGCCAGAGTCAGGACTAAACATGGGCCTCCTGCTGGTGCCAGAGTCAGGACTAAACATGGGCCTCCTGGTGGTGCCAGAGTCAGGACTAAACATGGGCCTCCCGGCTGGTGCCAGAGTCAGGACTAAACATGGGCCTCCTGCTGGTGCCAGAGTCAGGACTAAACATGGGCCTCCTGCTGGTGCCACAGTCAGGACTAAACATGGGCCTCCTGCTGGTGCCAGAGTCAGGACTAAACATGGGCCTCCTGCTGGTGCCAGAGTCAGGACTAAACATGGGCCTCCTGGTGGTGCCAGAGTCAGGACTAAACATGGGCCTCCTGCTGGTGCCAGAGTCAGGACTAAACATGGGCCTCCTGGTGGTGCCAGAGTCAGGACTAAACATGGGCCTCCTGCTGGTGCCAGAGTCAGGACTAAACATGGGCCTCCTGCTGGTGCCAGAGTCAGGACTAAACATGGGCCTCCTGCTGGTGCCAGAGTCAGGACTAAACATGGGCCTCCTGGTGGTGCCAGAGTCAGGACTAAACATGGGCCTCCTGGTGGTGCCAGAGTCAGGACTAAACATGGGCCTCCTGCTGGTGCCAGAGTCAGGACTAAACATGGGCCTCCTGGTGGTGCCAGAGTCAGGACTAAACATGGGCCTCCTGGTGGTGCCAGAGTCAGGACTAAACATGGGCCTCCTGCTGGTGCCAGAGTCAGGACTAAACATGGGCCTCCTGGTGGTGCCAGAGTCAGGACTAAACATGGGCCTCCTGCTGGTGCCAGAGTCAGGACTAAACATGGGCCTCCTGCTGGTGCCAGAGTCAGGACTAAACATGGGCCTCCTGCTGGTGCCAGAGTCAGGACTAAACATGGGCCTCCTGGTGGTGCCAGAGTCAGGACTAAACATGGGCCTCCTGCTGGTGCCAGAGTCAGGACTAAACATGGGCCTCCTGCTGGTGCCAGAGTCAGGACTAAACATGGGCCTCCTGCTGGTGCCACAGTCAGGACTAAACATGGGCCTCCTGCTGGTGCCAGAGTCAGGACTAAACATGGGCCTCCTGCTGGTGCCAGAGTCAGGACTAAACATGGGCCTCCTGGTGGTGCCAGAGTCAGGACTAAACATGGGCCTCCTGCTGGTGCCAGAGTCAGGACTAAACATGGGCCTCCTGGTGGTGCCAGAGTCAGGACTAAACATGGACTGGCCTCCTGCTGGTGCCAGAGTCAGGACTAAACATGGACCGGACCTCCTGCTGGTGCCAGAGTCAGGACTAAACATGGACCGGCCTCCTGCTGGTGCCAGAGTCAGGACTAAACATGGGCCTCCTGCTGGTGCCAGAGTCAGGACTAAACATGGGCCTACCTGGTGGTGCCAGAGTCAGGACTAAACATGGGCCTCCTGCTGGTGCCAGAGTCAGGACTAAACATGGGCCTCCTGCTGGTGCCAGAGTCAGGACTAAACATGGGCCTCCTGCTGGTGCCAGAGTCAGGACTAAACATGGGCCTCCTGGTGGTGCCAGAGTCAGGACTAAACATGGGCCTCCTGGTGGTGCCAGAGTCAGGACTAAACATGGGCCTCCTGCTGGTGCCAGAGTCAGGACTAAACATGGGCCTCCTGGTGGTGCCAGAGTCAGGACTAAACATGGGCCTCCTGCTGGTGCCAGAGTCAGGACTAAACATGGGCCTCCTGCTGGTGCCAGAGTCAGGACTAAACATGGGCCTCCTGCTGGTGCCAGAGTCAGGACTAAACACCTGGGCCTCCTGGTGGTGCCAGAGTCAGGACTAAACATGGGCCTCCTGCTGGTGCCAGAGTCAGGACTAAACATGGGCCTCTGCTGGTGCCAGAGTCAGGACTAAACATGGGCCTCCTGCTGGTGCCACAGTCAGGACTAAACATGGGCCTCCTGCTGGTGCCACAGTCAGGACTAAACATGGGCCTCCTGCTGGTGCCAGAGTCAGGACTAAACATGGGCCTCCTGGTGGTGCCAGAGTCAGGACTAAACATGGGCCTCCTGCTGGTGCCAGAGTCAGGACTAAACATGGGCCTCCTGGTGGTGCCAGAGTCAGGACTAAACATGGACTGGCCTCCTGCTGGTGCCAGAGTCAGGACTAAACATGGACCGGCCTCCTGCTGGTGCCAGAGTCAGGACTAAACATGGACCGGCCTCCTGCTGGTGCCAGAGTCAGGACTAAACATGGGCCTCCTGCTGGTGCCAGAGTCAGGACTAAACATGGGCCTCCTGCTGGTGCCAGAGTCAGGACTAAACATGGGCCTCCCTGCTGGTGCCAGAGTCAGGACTAAACATGGACCCGACCTCCTGCTGGTGCCAGAGTCAGGACTAAACATGGGCCTCCTGCTGGTGCCACAGTCAGGACTAAACATGGGCCTCCTGCTGGTGCCAGAGTCAGGACTAAACATGGGCCTCCTGCTGGTGCCAGAGTCAGGACTAAACATGGGCCTCCTGCTGGTGCCAGAGTCAGGACTAAACATGGGCCTCCTGCTGGTGCCAGAGTCAGGACTAAACATGGGCCTCCTGCTGGTGCCACAGTCAGGACTAAACATGGGCCTCCTGCTGGTGCCAGAGTCAGGACTAAACATGGGCCTCCTGCTGGTGCCAGACTCAGGACTAAACATGGGCCTCCTGCTGGTGCCAGACTCAGGACTAAACATGGGCCTCCTGCTGGTGCCAGACTCAGGACTAAACATGGGCCTCCTGCTGGTGCCAGAGTCAGGACTAAACATGGGCCTCCTGCTGGTGCCAGAGTCAGGACTAAACATGGGCCTCCTGCTGGTGCCAGAGTCAGGACTAAACATGGGCCTCCTGCTGGTGCCAGAGTCAGGACTAAACATGGGCCTCCTGCTGGTGCCAGAGTCAGGACTAAACATGGGCCTCCTGCTGGTGCCAGAGTCAGGACTAAACATGGGCCTCCTGCTGGTGCCAGAGTCAGGACTAAACATGGGCCTCCTGCTGGTGCCAGAGTCAGGACTAAACATAGGCCTCCTGCTGGTGCCAGACTCAGGACTAAACATGGGCCTCCTGCTGGTGCCAGACTCAGGACTAAACATGGGCCTCCTGCTGTGTTTTTTCTCTCCAGGTTTTTCCTGAAGTTCTTCCTGAAGTGTAACCAGAACTGTCTGAAGAATGCAGGGAACCCACGAGACATGAGGAGGTTCCAGGTACTGCACCTGTCACACCTGTTGGGGGCGGGGTGTATGCGCAGGGGGCGGGCTCTAGGACGGTGATTGACAGCAGACGTGGCTCTTTGTGGAGCTCGACAGGCGCCGGGTCAGTGTATGCTAAGGGTTAGCATCGGAGCTAATGGCTAATTCTCTTCCCTCACGTGTTCAATCGCTGCTCCTCTCCTCCCCCCTCCCCCTCCTCTCCTCCTCTCCTCCTCTCCTCCTCTCCCCCCCTCCTCCTCTCCTCCTCTCCTCTCCTCCTCCTCTCCTCCTCCCCCCCTCCCCCTCCCCCTCCTCCCCTCCTCCTCTCCTCCTCCTCATCCTCCCCCTCCCTCCCTCCTCTCCCCCCCTCCTCCTCCTCTCCTCTCCTCCTCTCCTCTCCTCTCCTCCTCCTCTCCTCCCCCCCCCTCCCCTCCTCTCTCCTCCTCTCTCCTCCTCCTCATCCTCCCCCCTCCTCCCTCTCTCCCCCCCTCCTCCTCCTCTCCTCTCCTCCTCTCTCTCCTCCTCCTCCTCCTCTCCTCTCCTCCTCCTCTCCTCCCCCCCTCCCCTCCTCCCCCTCCTCCTCCTCCTCCTCTCCTCTCCCTCCTCTCCTCTCCTCCTTCTCCTCTCCCCTCCCTCCTCCCTCCCTCCTCCTCCTCCTCCTCTCCCCCTCCTCCTCTCCTCCTCTCCTCTCCTCCCCCTCCTCTCCTCCTCTCCCCCCCTCCTCCTCCCTCCTCTCTCTCCTCCTCCTCTCCCTCCTCCTCCTCTCCCTCCCCCTCCCCCTCCTCCCCCCCTCCTCCTCCTCCTCTCCTCCCCTCCTCCTCTCCTCCTCCTCTCCTCCCCCCTCCTCTCCCTCCCCCTCCCCCTCCTCTCCTCTCCCTCCTCCTCCTCCTCTCTCCTCTCCCTCCTCTCCCCCTCCTCCTCTCCTCCTCTCTCCTCTCTCCTCTCCCCCCCTCCTCCTCTCCCCTCCTCCTCCTCCTCCTCTCCTCTCCCCCTCCCCCTCCTCCCCCCCTCCTCCTCCTCCTGCTGTTCCCTTCCTGTCCTGCAGGTGGTGGTGTCGACCACAGTGAACGTTGATGGACACGTTTTGTCTGTGAGCGACAACATGTTCGTCCACAACAACTCCAAACATGGCCGCCGCGCACGCCGCCTCGACCCGTCTGAGGGTGAGACCCGCTTTAGTCCTGGTTTAGACCTGGACTGAGTTTAGAGACCAGTTTAGTCCAGTTTCAGACTAATCTAGTCCACTTTTAGTCCACTTTTAGTCCACTTTTAGTCCACTTTTTGTCCACTTTTAGTCCACTTTTAGTCCAGTTTCAGACCAGTTTCAGTCCAGTTTCAGACCAGTTTCAGACCAGTTTAGTCCAGTTTCAGACTAATTTAGTCCACTTTTAGTCCACTTTTAGTCCACTTTTAGTCCACTTTTAGTCCAATTTTTGTCCACTTTTAGTCCACTTTTAGTCCACTTTTAGTCCAATTTTTGTCCACTTTTAGTCCACTTTTAGTCCACTTTTAGTCCAATTTTTGTCCACTTTTAGTCCACTTTTAGTCCAGTTTCAGACCAGTTTCAGACCAGTTTCAGTCCAGTTTCAGACCAGTTTCAGACCAGTTTCAGTCCAGTTTCAGACCAGTTTCAGACCAGTTTCAGACCAGTTTCAGACCAGTTTCAGTCCAGTTTCAGACCAGTTTCAGTCCAGTTTCAGACCAGTTTCAGACCAGTTTCAGTCCAGTTTCAGTCCAGTTTCAGACCAGTTTCAGACCAGTTTCAGTCCAGTTTCAGTCCAGTTTCAGTCCAGTTTCAGACCAGTTTCAGACCAGTTTCAGTCCAGTTTCAGTCCAGTTTCAGACCAGTTTCAGACCAGTTTCAGTCCAGTTTCAGTCCAGTTTCAGTCCAGTTTCAGACCAGTTTCAGACCAGTTTCAGACCAGTTTCAGACCAGTTTCAGACCAGTTTCAGACCAGTTTCAGACCAGCTTTAGACAGTCCGGGTGTGGTCCAGTCTGAGACCTGTTCTGTGTCTTTAGCAGCGACTCCGTGCATTAAGGCCATCAGTCCGAGCGAGGGCTGGACCACAGGGGGCGCTACAGTCATCCTCATCGGAGACAACTTCTTTGATGGACTTCAAGTGGTGTTTGGGACAATGTTGGTGTGGAGCGAGGTGAGACCTGCTTTAGACCTGGTTTAGTCCTGGTTTAGACCTGGTTTAGTCCTGGTTCAGTCCTGGTTTAGTCCTGGTTTAGACCTGCTTTAGACCTGGTTTAGACCTGGTTTAGACCTGGTTTAGACCTGGTTTAGACCTGGTTTAGACCTGGTTTAGACCTGGTTTAGTCCTGGTTTAGACCCGCTTTAGTCCTGGTTTAGACCCGCTTTAGTCCTGGTTTAGTCCTGGTTTAGACCTGGTTTAGACCCGCTTTAGTCCTGGTTTAGACCCGCTTTAGTCCTGGTTTAGACCTGGTTTAGACCTGGTTTAGACCTGGTTTAGACCCGCTTTAGACCCGCTTTAGTCCTGGTTTAGACCCGCTTTAGTCCTGGTTTAGACCCGCTTTAGTCCTGGTTTAGACCTGCTTTAGTCCTGGTTTAGACCTGTTTGTCCCTCTGCAGCTGATCACGCCTCACGCCATCCGTGTCCAGACTCCTCCCAGACACATCCCGGGGGTCGTGGAGGTCACTCTGTCCTACAAGTCCAAACAGTTCTGCAAAGGAGCTCCAGGACGCTTTGTGTACACAGGTAACTGCAGCCTACGGCCCACGACCCACGGCCCACGGCCCACGGCCCACGGCCCACGACCTACAGCCTATGGCCCACAGCCTACGGCCCACAACCTACAGCCCACGACCTACGGCCCACGACCTACGGCCTACGGCCTACGACCTACAGCCCACGGCCCACGACCTACAGCCCATGACCTACGGCCCACGACCTACGGCCTACGACCTACAGCCCACGGCCCACGACCTACGGCCCACGACCTACGACCCACAACCTACGGCCTACGACCTACAGCCCACGGCCCACAGACTACGACCTGCAGACTACACCGTAGGCTAAAAGAGGAGAGAGAGAAGAGGAGAGAGAGAGAAGAGGAGGAGAGAGAGAAGAGGAGAGAGAGAAGAGGAGAGAGAGAGAAGAGGAGAGAAGAGAGAGAAGAGGAGGAGAGAGAGAAGAGGAGGAGAGAGAGGAGGAGAGAGAGAAGAAAGAGGAGGAGAGAGAGAAGAGGAGAGAGAGAGAAGAGGAGGAGAGAGAGAAGAGGAGAGAGAGAAGAGAGAGAAAGGAAGAGAGGAGAGAGAGAAGAGGAGAGAAGAGGAGAGAGAGAGAGGAGAGAGAGAGAGAGAGAGTAGGAGGAGAGAGAGAGAAGAGAGAGAGAGAGGAGGAGAGAGAAGAGGAGAGAGAGAGAGAGAGAAAGAAGAGGAGAAAGAGAGAGAAGAGGAGAGAGAGAGGGGAAGAGAGAAAGAGGAGAGAGAGGAGAAGAAGAGAGAGAGAAGAAGAGAGAGAGAAGGAGAGAAAGAAGAGGAGAGAGCAAGAGGGAGGAGAGAGAGAGAAGGAGAGAGAGAGGAAAGAGAAGAGAGACAGAAAGAGAGAGAGAGGAGGAGAGAGAAGAGGAGAGAGAGGAGAGAGAGAAGAGGAGGAGAGAGAGAGGAGAGAGAGGAGGAGAGAGAGAAGAGGAGAGAGAGAGGAGGAGAGAGAGAGAGGAGAGAGAGAGGAGGAGAGAGAGAAGAGGAGAGAGAGAAGAGGAGAGAGAGAGGAGGAGAGAGAGAGAGAGAAGAGGAGAGAGAGAAAAAGAGAGAGAGAGGAGAGAGAGAGGAAGAGAAAGAGAGAGAGAGGAGAGAGAGAAGAGGAGAGAGAGAGGAGAGAGAGAAAGAGGAGAGAGAGAAAGAGAGAGAGAGAGAAGAGAGAGGAGAGAGAGGAGGAGAGAGAGAAGAGGAGAGAGAGAGAGAGAGAGAAGAGGAGGAGAGAGAGAGAGTAGGAGAGAGAGAGAGAGAAGAGGAGAGAGAGAGAGAAAGAGAGAGGAGGAGAGAGAGAGAGAGAAAGAAGAGAGAGAGAGAGAGAGGAGAGAGAGAGAAGAGGAGGAGAGAGAGAAGAGGAGAGAGAGAGAAGAGGAGAGAGAGTGGAGGAGAGAGAGAAGAGGAGAGAGAGAAGAGGAGAGAGAGAGGAGGAGAGAGAGAGAGAGGAGAGGAGGAGGAGAGAGAGAGGAGAGAGAGAGAGAGAGAGAGAGAGAGGGAGAGAGAGAGAGGAGAGAGAGGAGAGAGAGGAGGAGGAGAGAGAGAGGAGGAGAGAGAGAGAAGAGAGAGAGGGAGAGAGGAGGAGGAGGAGAGGAGAGAGAGAGAGGAGGAGAGGGGAGAGAGGAGGAGGGGAGAGAGAGGGAGGGAGGAGAGGGGAGAGGAGGAGAGGAGAGAGAGGAGAGAGAGGAGGAGAGAGAGGAGGAGAGAGAGGAGAGAGGAGAGAGAGAGGAGGGAGAGAGAGGAGAGGGGGAGAGGGGAGAGGAGGAGAGAGGAGAGGAGGAGAGAGGAGGGGAGAGAGGAGAGGAGAGAGAGAGAGGAGGAGGAGAGAGTTCCAGAGCTCAATGCTCTCTTTCTCTTTCTTTAATTCTTTCTTTTTCCGCTCCATCTCTTTTCTCTTGATTGTGACGTTCCCCCTCTCTCCTCCCTCTCTCCCCCTCTCTCTCCTCTCTCTCTCCCCTCTCTCCCCCCTCTCTCCCCTCTCTCTTCTCTCTCTCCTCTCCCCTCCTCTCTGTCCTCCTCTCTCTTCTCTCTCTCTGTCCCTTCTCTCCTCTTCCTCCTCCTCTCTCCTCTCTCCTCTCCCCCTCTCCTTCTCTCTCCCCCCTCCCTCCCCCTCTCTCCCCCCTCCCTCCCCCTCCCTCCCCCCTCTCTCCCCCCTCCAGTCTTCTGTGTCGTGTTGTGACCTTGTTGTTGTTGTTGACAGGTTTTCCTTTTGTTAAAGACGTTTATGGAGTCTTTAAGTTCACCCTTAAAGGATCAGTGCGTCCCACAACCTCAGACACATTTATATGGAAATACATAACATCTATATGAAAATGTGAGGGGGAGGGGGGGAGGAGAGGGGGAGGAGAGGGGGGAGAGGCACGAGAGGAGAGGAGGAGACGAGAGAGAGAGGAGGAGACGAAACGAGAGAGAGAGGAGGAGACGAGACGAGAGGAGAGGAGGAGGAGATGAGACGAGGGCTAGAAGAGAAGAGAGAGGAAATACATAACATCTATATGAAAATGTGAGGGGGAGGGGGGGGAGAGGGGGGAGGGGGGGAGGGGGCAGAGGCACGAGAGGAGAGGAGGAGAGGAGGAGACGAGAGAGAGAGAGGAGGAGACGAGACGAGAGAGAGAGGAGGAGATGAGACGAGGGCTAGAAGAGAAGAGAGAGGAAATACATAACATCTATATGAAAATGTGAGGGGGAGGGGGGGAGGAGAGGGGGAGGAGAGGGGGGGAGGGGGGGAGGAGAGGGGGGGGAGAGGCACGAGAGGAGAGAGAGAGGAGGAGACGAGGGTTAGAAGAGAAGAGAGAGAGAGAGGAGGAGACGAGGGGTAGAAGAGAAGAGAGAGGAAATAAATAACATCTATATGAAAATGTGAGGGGGAGGGGGGGAGGAGAGGGGGAGGAGAGGGGGGGAGGGGGGAGAGGAGGAGAGGGGGAGAGAGAGGGGCACCGGGAGAGGCACGAGAGGAGAGGAGGAGAGGAGACGAGGGGTAGAAGAGAAGAGAGAGGAAATATATAACATCTATATGAAAATGTGAGGGGGAGGGGGGAGGAGAGGGGAGGGGGGAGAGGGGGAGAGGCACGAGAGGGGAGAGGAGGAGACAGAGACGAGAGGGAGAGGAGGAGGCGAGGCGAGAGGAGAGAGGGAGGAGGCGAGGGTTAGAAGAGAAGAGAGAGGAAATATATAACATCTATATGAAAATGTGAGGGGGAGGGGGGGGGAGGGGGGGAGGGAGGGAGAGGGGAGGAGAGGAGGGAAGAGGGGAGTGTAAGAGGGGGAGGGGGGAGTGAAAGAGGGGGAGAGGGGAGTGGAAGAGGGGGAGTGTAAGAGGGGGAGTGTAAGAGGGGGAGGGGGGGAGGAGAGGGAGAGGGGAGTGTAAGAGGGGGAGTGTAAGAGGGGGAGAGGGGAGTGTAAGAGGGGGAGAGGGGGAGTGTAAGAGGGGGAGTGTAAGAGGGGGGGAGTGTAAGAGGGGGAGTGTAAGAGTGGGAGTGTAAGAGGGGGAGGGGGGGAGTGTAAGAGGGGGAGTGTAAGAGGGGGAGAGGGGGAGAGTAAGAGGGGGAGAGGTGGAGTGAAAGAGGGGGAGAGGGGCGTGGAAGAGGGGGAGTGGAAGAGGGGGAGTGTAAGAGGGGGGGGGAGGAGAGGGAGAGGGAGTGTAAGAGGGGGAGTGTAAGAGGGGGAGTGTAAGAGGGGGAGGGGGGGAGGAGAGGGAGAGGGGAGTGTAAGAGGGGGAGTGAAAGAGGGGGAGAGGGGAGTGTAAGAGGGGGAGTGTAAGAGGGGGAGGAGGAGTGTAAGAGGGGGAGAGGGGGAGTGTAAGAGGGGGAGTGTAAGAGGGGGAGGGGGAGTGTAAGAGGGGGGAGGGAGGGGAGTGTAAGAGGGGGGAGTTTAAGGAAGAGGGGAGGGGGAGTGTAAGAGGGGGAGTGTAAGAGGGGGAGAGGGGGAGTGTAAGAGGGGGAGTGTAAGAGGGGGAGTGTAAGAGGGGGGTGTAAGAGGGGGAGTGTAAGAGGGGGAGTGTAAGAGGGGGAGTGTAAGAGGGGGAGAGGGGGAGTGTAAGAGGGGGAGTGGAGGGGGGGAGTGTAAGAGGGGGAGAGGGAGTGTAAGAGGGGGAGTGTAAGAGGGGGAGTGTAAGAGGGGGAGAGGGGGAGTGTAAGAGGGGGAGTGTAAGAGGGGGAGTGTAAGAGGGGGAGAGGGGGAGTGTAAGAGGGGGAGGGGGGGAGTGTAAGAGGGGGAGTGTAAGAGGGGGAGTGTAAGAGGGGGAGTGTAAGAGGGGAGTGTAAGAGGGGAGTGTAAGAGGGGGAGTGTAAGAGGGGGAGTGTAAGAGGGGGAGTGTAAGAGGGGGAGTGTAAGAGGGGGAGTGTAAGAGGGGGAGAGGGGGAGTGTAAGAGGGGGAGTGTAAGAGGGGGAGTGTAAGAGGGGGAGTGTAAGAGGGGGAGTGTAAGAGGGGGAGAGGGGGAGTGTAAGAGGGGGAGTGTAAGAGGGGGAGTGTAAGAGGGGGAGGGTGGGGGAGAGTTGGTTGTGCTGAGGTCAAAGTTCGTCCTGATCTTTTATTTTCTGAAGCTTCATTTCTTTCCTGACCCTCTGACCCAAACCCTGACCCAAACCCTGACCCAAACCCTGACCCAAACCCTGACCCAAACCCTGACCCAAACCCTGACCCAAACCCTGACCCAAACCCTGACCCAAACTCTTTTGTAAAATCCTGTTTTGTATCTTTTGTTTCAGCTTTGAACGAACCGACCATCGACTACGGCTTCCAGCGACTTCAGAAAGTCATCCCCCGCCACCCGGGAGACCCAGAGCGCCTCCCCAAGGTAAGGAGGAGTACTGCACGTACTACAAATACTACAAATACTACAAATACTACAAATACTACACCCGGGAGACCCAGAGCGCCTCCCCAAGGTAAGGAGGAGTACTGCACGTACTACAAATACTACAAATACTACAAATACTACACCCAGGAGACCCAGAGCGCCTCCCCAAGGTAAGGAGGAGTACTGCATGTACTACTCAGGGCCAGGTGTTTCAGGGCCAGGTGTTTCAGGGCCAGGTGTTTCAGGGGTCGGTGTTTCAGGGCCAGGTGTTTCAGGGGCCGGTGTTTCAGGGGTCGGTGTTTCAGGGGCCGGTGTTTCAGGGGTCGGTGTTTCAGGGGCCGGTGTTTCAGGGGTCGGTGTTTCAGGGCCAGGTGTTTCAGGGCCAGGTGTTTCAGGGGTCAGTGTTTCAGGGGTCAGTGTTTCAGGGGTCGGTGTTTCAGGGGTCAGTGTTTCAGGGCCAGGTGTTTCAGGGGTCGGTGTTTCAGGGGTCGGTGTTTCAGGGCCAGGTGTTTCAGGGGTCAGTGTTTCAGGGGTCGGTGTTTCAGGGGTCAGTGTTTCAGGGGTCAGTGTTTCAGGGGTCGGTGTTTCAGGGGCTGGTGTTTCAGGGCCAGGTGTATCAGGGCCAGGTGTTTCAGGGGCTGGTGTTTCAGGGGTCGGTGTATCAGGGGTCGGTGTTTCAGGGGCTGGTGTTTCAGGGGTCGGTGTTTCAGGGGTCCGTGTTTCAGGGGTCTGTGTTTCAGGGGTCGGTGTATCAGGGGTCAGTGTTTCAGGGGTCGGTGTTTCAGGGGTCAGTGTTTCAGGGGTCGGTGTATCAGGGGCCGGTGTTTCAGGGGCTGGTGTTTCAGGGCCAGGTGTATCAGGGCCAGGTGTTTCAGGGGCTGGTGTTTCAGGGGTCGGTGTTTCAGGGGTCGGTGTATCAGGGGTCAGTGTTTCAGGGGTCGGTGTTTCAGGGGTCAGTGTTTCAGGGGGTCGGTGTATCAGGGGCCGGTGTTTCAGGGGCTGGTGTTTCAGGGGCCGGTGTATCAGGGGTCAGTGTTTCAGGGGTCGGTGTTTCAGGGGTCAGTGTTTCAGGGGTTGGTGTTTCAGGGCCAGGTGTTTCAGGGGTCGGTGTATCAGGGGTCAGTGTTTCAGGGGTCGGTGTTTCAGGGGTCAGTGTTTCAGGGGTCGGTGTTTCAGGGGTCAGTGTTTCAGGGGTCAGTGTTTCAGGGGTCAGTGTTTCAGGGGTCGGTGTTTCAGGGGTCAGTGTTTCAGAGTCGGTGTTTCAGGGGTCCAAGTGTTTCAGAGGGTCCAGTGTTTCAGGAATTCGGTGTATCAGGGGTCAGTGTTTCAGGGGTCAGTGTTTCAGGGGTCAGTGTTTCAGGGGTCGGTGTTTCAGGGGTCAGTGTTTCAGGGGTCGGTGTTTCAGGGGGTCGGTGTATCAGGGGCCGGTGTTTCAGGGGCTGGTGTTTCAGGGGCCGGTGTTTCAGGGGCTGGTGTTTCAGGGGTCAGTGTTTCAGGGGTCAGTGTTTCAGGAGTTGGTGTATCAGGGGCTGGTGTTTCAGGGGCTGGTGTTTCAGGGGTCAGTGTTTCAGGGGTCAGTGTTTCAGGGGTCAGTGTTTCAGGGGTCGGTGTTTCAGGGGGTCGGTGTTTCAGGGGTCGGTGTATCAGGGGTCAGTGTTTCAGGGGTCAGTGTTTCAGGGGTCAGTGTTTCAGGGGTCGGTGTATCAGGGGTCGGTGTTTCAGGGGTCGGTGTATCAGGGGTCAGTGTTTCAGGGGTCAGTGTTTCAGGGGTCAGTGTTTCAGGGGTCGGTGTATCAGGGGTCGGTGTTTCAGGGGCTGGTGTTTCAGGGGCTGGTGTTTCAGGGGCTGGTGTTTCAGGGGCTGGTGTTTCAGGGGTCGGTGTTTCAGGGGTCGGTGTATCAGGGGTCGCTGTACAAAATCCCTCAGTCTGTCTCAGTTTCCCCTTTAGCCCCACCCATTGCCCTGCCTTAGCCCCGCCTCTGGGCAGCCCCTTGCTCCGCCCTTACAGTATGATTGCCCCGCCCATTCACCTGTGCTGAGCTGAGGCTGCCTGCTCCACACACTCCATACTCCACACCACTGCCTCCCCCTCCCCATCATCCTCCAGTAAACTCTGTGAACTGGACTTCAGTCTTTCATTACGTTGAAGACATGACCTGGAATCAGATTAAATAAGGACACAAGCGTAGACGTTCTTTCAGTCGGTGTTTCAGGGGCCGGTGTTTCAGGGGCTGGTGTTTCAGGGGCCGGTGTTTCAGGGGCCGGTGTTTCAGGGGCCGGTGTTTCAGGGGCCGGTGTTTCAGGGGCTGGTGTTTCAGGGGCCGGTGTTTCAGGGGCTGGTGTTTCAGGGGCCGGTGTTTCAGGGGCCGGTGTTTCAGGGGTCGGTGTTTCAGGGGCCGGTGTTTCAGGGGCCGGTGTTTCAGGGGCCGGTGTTTCAGGGGTCGGTGTTTCAGGGGCCGGTGTTTCAGGGGCTGGTGTTTCAGGGGCTGGTGTTTCAGGGGTCGGTGTTTCAGGGGGTCGGTGTTTCAGGGGCCGGTGGTGTTTGTGTTTGTCGTTCAGGAGTAAATTGTTCGGTTCTGCTTCAGTGAACTTGGATTAAAAACTGATAAAATCCATAGAAAACAGAACCAGATTAAAATCTGATGATCTCAATATTTACCTCCGTCTTTTTCTCAGAAGAGATTCTTTAGTCCAGGTCTGGTCCTGGTTTAGTCCTGGTTTAGTCCTGGTTTAGTCCTGGTTTAGTCCTGGTTTAGACAGGGTCTGGTCCTGGTTTAGACAGGGTCTGGTCCTGGTTTAGACAGGGTCTGGTCCTAGTTCTTGTCCAGGTTTTGGAGTCTGTCCCGTGTTCAGTCGAACGCAGATGTTTTATTTGTCGATTGCTGGAGATAAAGATCCAATCAGCTTCTGCTCAGCTGTGACCGTCCAAATACTGCGCTCTGATTGGACAGAACACTTCAAATAAAACACTGCACTTCATTAGAGACTCGAGTCCAGACCAACTCGGACTGAACCAGGGACAGACCTGGTTTAGACCTGGGTTAGTCCTGGTTTAGTCCTGGTTTAGACCTGGTTTAGTCCTGGTTTAGTCCTGGTTTAGTCCTGGTTTAGACCTGGTTTAGACCTGGTTTAGACCTGGTTTAGACCTGGTTTAGTCCTGGTTTAGTCCTGGTTTAGACCTGGTTTAGTCCTGGTTCAGTCCTGGTTTAGTCCTGGTTTAGACCTGGTTTAGTCCTGGTCTGGTCCTGGTTTAGACCTGGTTTAGTCCTGGTTCAGTCCTGGTTTAGTCCTGGTTTAGACCTGGTTTAGTCCTGGTTTAGTCCTGGTTTAGTCCTGGTTTAGACCTGGTTTAGTCCTGGTTTAGTCCTGGTTTAGTCCTGGTTTAGACCTGGTTTAGTCCTGGTTTAGACCTGGTTTAGTCCTGGTTTAGTCCTGGTTTAGTCCTGGTTTAGACAGGGTCTGGTCCTGGTCTGGTCCTGGTCTGGTCCTGGTTTAGACAGGGTCTGGTCCTGGTTTAGACAGGGTCTGGTCCTGGTTTAGTCCTGGTTCAGTCCTGGTTTAGACCTGGTTTAGACAGGGTCTGGTCCTAGTTCTTGTCCAGGTTTTGGAGTCTGGTGTGTCCCGTGTCGTGTTCAGTCGAACGCAGATGTTTTATTTGTCGATTGCTGGAGATAAAGATCCAATCAGCTTCTGCTCAGCTGTGACCGTCCAAATACTGCGCTCTGATTGGACAGAACACTTCAAATAAAACACTGCACTTCATTAGAGACTCGAGTCCAGACCAACTCGGACTGAACCAGGGACAGACCTGGTTTAGACCTGGGTTAGTCCTGGTTTAGTCCTGGTTTAGACCTGGTTTAGTCCTGGTTTAGTCCTGGTTTAGACCTGGTTTAGACCTGGTTTAGACCTGGTTTAGTCCTGGTTTAGTCCTGGTTTAGACCTGGTTTAGTCCTGGTTCAGTCCTGGTTTAGTCCTGGTTTAGTCCTGGTCTGGTCCTGGTCTGGTCCTGGTTTAGACCTGGTTTAGTCCTGGTTCAGTCCTGGTTTAGTCCTGGTTTAGACCTGGTTTAGTCCTGGTTTAGTCCTGGTTTAGTCCTGGTTTAGACCTGGTTTAGTCCTGGTTTAGTCCTGGTTTAGTCCTGGTTTAGACCTGGTTTAGTCCTGGTTTAGACCTGGTTTAGTCCTGGTTTAGACCTGGTTTAGTCTTGGTTTAGTCCTGGTTTAGTCCTGGTTTAGTCCTGGTTTAGTCCTGGTTTAGTCCTGGTTTAGTCCCGGTTTAGACCTGGTCTGGTCCTGGTTTAGTCCTGGTTTTGTTAGGAGATAACGACAGGCGGACCCAAAGAAGCAGACCAGAGATATGGATTAATACAGAATTATTTATTGAGAGTTGGCTGAGGAGGAGTAGGCTGGACCAGGAAGCACGGGTGAGGACCGGGACGGCAGGCGGGAGCAGGCTGGACCGAGGAGCACAGGTGAGTACCGGGATAGCAGGCAGGAGCAGGCTGGACCGAGGAGCACAGGTGAGTACCAGGATAGCAGGCAGGAGCAGGAAGGACCGAGGAGCACAGGTGAGAACCAGGATAGCAGGCAGGAGCAGGCTGGAGGAAAAAAAGTCCTTGGTAAGCAAAAAATCCACAAGAGACAACTAACGGGAGATACAAAAAGAAGCCAAGGAGTTCACCACGGAAGTAGACTGAACGATCTGGCAGGGTGTGGATGAATGAGCCAAGCTTTTGTACTGCAGAGGGTGTATGCTTGATTGCAGATGGGTTCCAGGTGTGCCAATCAGTCATGCCCAGGAAGCTCCAAACAAGGACACCACAGGAGGGGAGGAGGAAACACACACACATACACACAGGAGGGAGGAGGCACTAAGCTCCTGACAGTACCCCCCCCTCAACGGGCGCCCCTTGGCGCACCACCTGGCTTCTCTGGGTGAGCACGATTAAACTCCCGCAACTGGTCTGGGTCCAGGTTCTGGGAACGACCAATCCACGACCGCTCCTCAGGACCATACCTCCCAATCGACAAGGTACTGGAGCCCACGCCACGCCACGGACATCCAAGATCCGCCGCACAGTATAAGCTGGATGGTCGTCAACCATTTGGGGGTGGAGGGGGCTCGGATGGAGGGCACAGAGAACTGGATCGTACCGGCTTAACTTGGGATACGTGAAAAGTAGGATGGACACGGAGAGCTTGAGGAAGTTTGAGACGGACAGAAACCGGATTAATGATTCTTTCTATTTCATATGGTCCAATGAAACGAGGTGACAGTTTTTTTAGAAACAGCCTTCAAAGGGATATTTTTGGAAGATAACCAGACTTTCTGACCTGGGGCGCATTTCTTTTGGTGCTGGACGGCGATGGCGGTCAGCAAGGGTCTTGCACTGGGAAGAAGTCCGTAACAGGGCCTTCCTGGTCTCCCTCCAGATCTTACGACACCTCCGCATATGGACCTGGACCGAAGGCACGGAGACCTCAATCTCCTCCATAGAAAGGAGTGGCGGTTGGTAGCCCAGGGAGGACTGAAAAGGGGAGAGACCCGTAGCGGAGGAGGTTAGAGAGTTATGTGCGTACTCTACCCAAGGTAAGTGTGAACTCCAGGATGAGGGGTTGCGACCGGCCACACAGCGGAGAGCAGACTCCAGGTCTTGATTGGTTCTTTCAGTCTGACCGTTTGTCTGTGGATGGAAACCTGAAGATAGACTGACAGTGGTACCCAGAGATTGACAGAATGCTTTCCAAACTTGGGAGATGAATTGGGGGCCTCGGTCAGAAACGATATCAGCTGGGATGCCATGGAGACGAAAAACATGTTCCACCATGAGGTCTGCGGTTTCACGAGCTGAGGGTAATTTAGGGAGGGCTACAAAGTGAGCAGCCTTAGAAAATCTGTCAACGATGGTCAGAATGACAGATTGCCCATTTGAGAGGGGAAGGCCGGTCACAAAATCTACTGCAATGTGTGACCAGGGGCGATTGGCAATGGGTAAAGGTCTCAGATGACCAGAGGGGGAAGCATGGGAGGATTTATTCTGGGAACATACTGTGCAGGCAGACACGAAACTCCGAGTGTCTGCCTCCATAGTTGGCCACCAGAAATTACGCCGGAGACTAGACAAGGTGCGATTTATACCTGGATGGCATGCAAATTTGGAGTTGTGTGACCATTGTAAGACCTCACTGCGTACAGATGATGGAACATAGAGTCTATTGGACGGCCCACCTCCCGGATCAGGCTCAGCCTCCTGCGCTTTCTTTACATTTGCTTCTACCTGCCAGTGGAGAGAACCAAGGACACAGTTACTAGGAAGTATAGTCTCTGAATTAGACTGCTCAGATGGGTCAAACTGACGGGACAGTGCATCAGGCTTAACGTTCTTTGAACCTGGACGGTAAGTGATGGTAAACTGGAACCTCCCAAAGAACAAGGCCCACCTGGCTTGCCGAGAGTTTAATCTCTTTGCTGATTGAATATAGGCTAGATTCTTGTGGTCCGTCCATACCACGAAGGGTTGTTCTGCTCCTTCTAGCCAATGCCTCCACTCCTCTAGTGCAAGCTTTACTGCCAGAAGTTCTCTATTGCCCACATCGTAGTTGCACTCGGCAGGAGCCAACCTCCTGGAAAAAGAAGGCACAAGGGTGAGAGACGAGAATCTGTGTCAGAACGCTGGGGAGAGAACTGCGCCAACTCCTACATCGGAGGCATCAACCTCAACAATAAACTGTTTGGACGGATCAGGTTGGGTCAATACCGGTGCTGTAGTGAATAACCTCTTGAGCTTATTAAAAGCAAAATCTGCTTCGGCAGTCCACTGAAAAGGGAGTTTTGCAGATGTGAGTCTGGTGAGGGGTAGGGCAACCTTGCTGTAATCTCTAATGAACCGTCTGTAAAAGTTGGCAAAACCAAGGAATCTTTGCAGTTGTTTCCTATTGGAAGGAGGGGGCCAATCAGAGACAGCCTTGATCTTCACGGATCTGCTTTAACTTGTCCACTCTCAATGATAAAACCCAGAAAGGAGATGGAGCTGACGTGGAATTCACATTTCTCTGCCTTCACAAACAGTTTATTTTCTAACAGTCTTTGCAGGACTAGGCGGACATGAAGGCGATGTTCAAGCGGGTCTCTGGAAAATATAAGGATATCGTCCAGGTAGACAAAAACAAAACGATTAAGAAAGTCCCGAAGGACGTCGTTTACCAGAGCTTGGAACACTGCAGGAGCATTGGTGAGTCCAAATGGCATGACACAGTATTCAAAATGTCCCAAGGGCGTGTTGAATGCCGTCTTCCATTCGTCACCTTCCTTGATTCTGACAAGATGGTACGCATTTCGCAAATCCAGTTTGGTGAAGATGGTGGCACCCTGCAATGGCTCAAAGGCAGAGGAGATCAGAGGCAAGGGGTATTTGTTCTTAACTGTGATATTGTTCAAACCTCTGTAATCTATGCATGGTCTTAAAGTCATGTCTTTCTTAGAAACAAAGAAAACCCGGCACCGACAGGAGAGGAAGATGGGCGGATTATACCTGCTGCGAGAGAGTTCTTTATATATGTTCCCATGGCCTCCCTCTCAGGTCGGGACAGGTTGTAGAGGCGAGCAGGAGGAAAGAGTGGCGCCTGGAAGGAGGTCTATTGCACAGTCATAGGGTCTATGCGGCGGCAAAGACAGTGCCTTCTCCTTACTAAAGACCTCCCCTAGGTCATGGTATTCCGATGGAACTGCAGTCAGATCGGGAGCGGTCACAGGCTGTTGAGGTAAAACCTCCCCTGATGAAGGGAGAGCTGACTGCAAACAAGACTGATGGCAAAACAAACTCCAACTAATGATTTTATTAAGAGACCAGTCAATAACAGGGTTATGAATCTTGAGCCAGGGTAGCCTAAAACAATTGGAGTCTGGGGTGCAGAAAAACAAAGAAACGAATGTCTTCATGATGGTTACCAGACAAAAATCAAATGGAGGGGAACAGTATGGTGAGTGATTTGAGCTAGAAAAGAACCATTTAAAGCACTGACCTGGACTGGTTCTGGAAGAGGTTCAGTGGAGATCCCTGCTTGTAAAATTAAAGTAGAGTCCATGAAGTTTTGCTCAGCCCCGAGTCTATTAGGGGCTTGAAGAGGAAGTGACTGGTGGTTATGACAGAGGGTAGCAGGTAACAGGAGTCTAGGTGGGTCATTGGGGATTTTAGATACTTTGCCCATCAGTACCCCCATATTTACTGATGAGCGGGGTCTTTTGGACGAACTGGACATTGATTGAGGAAATGGCCTCCCTGACCGCAGTACAAACACTCGCCTGCTCGAATTCTCCGGGACCTCTCCTCAACTGTCAATCTGGTCCGGCCAATTTGCATAGGAATGTCAGGGGATTGAGAGGTGGAAGGCAACGCGGTAAATTGGTGGCAGGCTGAACTAGGGCTGGAGGCAAGGAACGAGGCGTAGGAGAAGAAGTTGTACGGGACACCCTCTCACGCTTATGCGCCTCGCAGTCTGTTGTCAAAGCGGATAGAGAGAGAGATTAGTTCCTCCAAAGAACCAGGGTCATCACGAAGAGACAACTCATCTTTTAAGGTGTCATTTAAACCCCGCCAATATACACCCTTTAATGCTGCCTCGTTCCACCCAGACTCTTCACCAGGATCCAAACTGAATAGCATAATCAGCCACACTCTTGTTCCCCTGGTGGAGATCTAGAAGCCCCTTAGCAGCATTAGCCTCACAATCAGGGTGTGCAAAAACTCTTTAAGTCATCAATGAATTCAGAATAACTGATATCTTCAACGCCTCTACCACCCAACATAGCTTCAGCCCAATCAAGTGCTCTTCCACGCAACAATCCAGTAACAAAAGCTACCTTCGAATGGTCAGTAGAAAATGTCAGAGGTTGGCAGGTGAAGACGGTGGCACATTGTAAGAGGAAGCCTTTACTTTTACCCAGGTCCCCATTATATGGCTCAGGATGAGGAACAGGAGTTTCACGGGGAGGATTCACAGCCGAGGAGACAGCAGGAGTAGGGTGTGTGGGCTGGCAGACAGACTGGGCAGATAATTGATGAGAAATGTGCTCCACCAACCTGGTTAGATTTGTGACTTGGGCTCCGAGAGACTGATTAGATTCCTTCAACTCC